>SJXQ01005502.1:48904-138513 GCA_006408695.1 Aepyceros melampus | reverse complement strand
TTTAATGCATAGATGTGATCAGGGTGTCTGCATATGGTGTGTGGGGGATGGAGGGTGGGGGCGGGCCTGTGCGTTCCTGTGCTGGGATGTAGTGTAAAGAAGCCGTTTCAAGCTCCTGGCTTGCCAGGCTGGATCCGAACTCCAAGGAGGCCGTGTGTGTTTGGCTTCAGATGTGCACAGTTCCTTTTCAAAATACTACTCCGCTGCGGCTGATGCCGGTGGAGGTCTGACATGAAGGCGGCTGCACGTAGGCTCGGGTTGCGCGGGGCTGCGGTGGTGGTGTAAGAGGGCAGCAGTGGGGCTTTGTTCCTGCCAGGAGCCCTCGTTAGTGGAGGCAGCGGGAAACAGTTTCTGCAGAGTAGAGATGTGGATGCAGCACTGTGCTGACTGCGGTGGCTTCTGTGTGACTGAGGGGGTGTCAGGTGTTAGGGCAGGAGTGGGCTGGCTTGCGAAAGGGATACCGTGCCAGTTGAATTGGAAACAGCTATCGGTTGCATTTATCAAATATTTTGTGATCACCTGCTTTGTCCAGGCGTTTGCTGGGCACTATGGAGATGAGAGTAGAGAGGGTAGCGGGGTCCTGTTTTGGAGATTAGCAGTCTAGAAGCTTGGAAGGGTAGGTCATTGAGGATCACATACTTTCTGGTCATTTAGTTTGCCGGTGATCCGACTTCGTTCCCAGAAAAGGAGCCCTTTCTTTCTAGCCTTGCAGAATTTGCCTGCCTGGGCCCTTTGTGAGCACAGAGCATTTCAGCTCATGTGCTTTTCTTTCTTCTACTTTCTCAGTCATGAAGTGAAGGCTGTTCTCCAGTCCAGTGTTCTGAAATGTCACCAGGGTCACCTGAGTCAGGAGAAGCTGGAAGGTCCCATCAAATATTTACTACCTCCCCCTGGAAGCTCTTGCCTCTGGAGCTGCCGACTTTTTCTTTAAAGCTGGGCACATCCGGTCTGGGCTTCCTGCTGATGGCTCTAAGACATCTGCTCCAACGACAGCGACAACAACAAAACCCAGCCTGGGACTTTCATCAGAGTCTCCAGTCTCCTGCAAGAATTAGTCTTTCTGTCCCTTCTCTCTACATGGAGATTTCTGTCCTTAGGTCAGAACCAAGAGAAGGGAAATGAGGTTCTGAATATAGAAACTTTCAGATAGGATCTGCTTTGGGCAAAATATAGCCCTGGGGAAATATATTTTTCACGTCTCCCGAGTTTTTTTTTTTTTTTTTTAACCTTTGGTGAATCGCTTAACCTCAGTAAACCTGTTTCCTTATCTGCATATTTGGGATAATCATAGTATCTCAGGTGGTGCAGTGGTAAAGAACCTGTCTGCCAGTGCAGGAGACTCGGGTTCAATCTCTGGGTCGGGAAGATCCCCTGGAGAAGGAAACGACAACCTACTCCGGTATTCTTGCCTGGAAAATTCCATGAACAGAGGAGTCTGGCAGGTTACAATCCATAGGGTCCTAAAGAGTCAGACATGACTGAGCACACACACACACAGTATCTCAATGGGTTTGGGGGGAGAACTAAAGAGGATATGAAGATATATACAGAGCTTGGCCTAGAGCAAGGGGCTATGGATGTTATTATTGCTGTCGTTGATTCACTACCAAGGGCTGTGTCAGAACTTGTTTCCATTTGTAACAGAGTCAGGGAGGGCCAGGGGCCAAAGTGACACTGAGGGTATCAGGATAGACTCCCTCACTAGGGGGAACGGGAATTAGAGCTCTCCCGGTGACCTCACAGAGCGTCCTTACTGCCTGCAGGGAGAGCATGTGGTTTTGAGGCTAAGGCATGGAATGGTGGGTTGGGAGATAGAGCTGAAGATTCCTAGTCCAGCAATGTCACTTCCCACTGCTGTGACCTTGGGCCTGTTATTTTCTCTCTCTGGTCTGGGTTTCTTCATTCAGAAATGAGACTGACAACAACAACAAAAACTCCCTCGCAGAACTCTCGTGAGGCTTATACAAGGTTAAGGAGGCCAAATGGCCTGGCTCAGAGTGGGCGCTGGAAAAGGGCTCAGGCTTCATTCATGTTATTGTTGTTATGTTATTAATAGAATGATTGGCAGAATGAGGGCCTGCATAAGGTAGTCTGAAAGCTGTCTCTGAGCCAAGTGAGGAAGGCCACTAAAGGAAGGAGCTGAACGACCAAGGACCTTCCCTGGTATCCTCTTTGTGGCCAGCTAACGGCGCACCACCCAACTGCCTAGAGAGATGTGGTATCAGAAAGTAACTCAAAACAGGCAACTCTTGCTTGGCATTGGGTCTTGGAAAACTAATTAAAAAATTTTTTTCGGCTATGCAGCATGTGAGATTTTAGTTTCCCTACCAGGGATTGAACCTGCACCCCCTGCAATAGGAAGCACACAGTCTTAACCGTTGAACCATCAGGGAAATCCAGAAAACTATCCAAAGAATAGTCTTTCTGTTCCTTATTTTAAGTTTGGGAAGAAACACCTCTTTAGAGGAGGCAAATATGAATGAAACCCA
This sequence comes from Aepyceros melampus, assembly GCA_006408695.1. Classification (NCBI taxonomy): domain Eukaryota; kingdom Metazoa; phylum Chordata; class Mammalia; order Artiodactyla; family Bovidae; genus Aepyceros; species Aepyceros melampus. The sequence goes on along the minus strand of SJXQ01005502.1, from coordinate 136,024 downwards.
TAGATCCATCCCATTCTTCCCCTTTCTCTAACTATAGGGACATCTCTTCTGATTTGAGTAGGTCAGCCCAATTCCTAAACTGCTTTGTGCATAACAGGATCAAAGATATATTTAATGTATGAATGAATGAATGACGGGTATCTCTAGCCTCTGGACTTTAGAGTTTCTTAGTTCCCATAGTTAAGATGAGGGAGACAGACCATGACAATATGGGTCCTAATAGATTCAAGTGCACTAGGCCTGTGTGCCTAGGAAGACAGCTTGGGTGTATTACTTACTCCTTCCTGGTCAGGTCACTTCCTACTGCTCTCTTAGAGGGCTGGGAGCCCCTGTGGCCTTTCTCTGAGGCCTGGGAAAGGGGAAGAGAAGGCCCGTTTGTGGTTGACATAGATTATAGATGATATGGGAGAAGGCAATGGCAACCCACTCCAGTACTCTTGCCTGGAGAATCCCATGGACAGAGGAGCCTGGTAGGCTGCAGTCCATGGGGTCGCTAAGAGTCAAGCACAACTGAGTGACTTCACTTTCACTTTTCACTTTCATGCACTGGAGAAGGAAATGGTAACCCACTCCAGTGTCTTGCCTAGAGAATCCCAGTGACAGGGGAGCCTAGTGGACTGCCATCTATGGGGTTGCACAGAATCGGACACGACTGAAGCGACTTAGCAGCAGCATAGATGATGCGAGTGTCTTGGTGTTAGTTTGTAGGTTTTGCAGAAGCATCATTGGCACTTTAGATCTCTGTTTAGAGCCCAGTAAACAATGGACAAAGCGTCTTCTCATTATCTTATCTCCATAGCAAACTGTGAAATGTAGCATCATCTCCCCCCATTTTAGAGATGAAGAGACAGGCTCAAGAGAGGGGAAGTAGGTTGACCAAAGGTCCTAGAGTAAGTAAAAGGCAGGACTGTGACATGCTGTGTCTCTCTCCAGTCTGCCAGTGCCACACCATACCGGCTGGTAAAAAGTCACAGAAGTGTGTTTCCTGTTTGTCAGAAGCGTCCACAAAGCACCTCTCAGGTTATGACCCAGCTTTCCCCAAGTGTCTTAACACTGGGCTGCCATCCCAAGTTCAAATGCTGGCGTTAGGACTGCTCAGGGCTCAAAGCCAGCCTCCCTCCTAATCAGGAATAATCAGCAATGGGTTTATCCTTCTCATCCCTCTGATCCTATTATCCCATTCCAGAACTCTAAGTGTGGCTTCCAAAGGCCCAGTCCTGCTGCCACAGTGCATAAGGATGGGAAGGTGGGGGCCATGCGATGTGCTTTGCTCCTTAAGGAAGCCTCCATCATTCCGCCCTTTATAAAATTTTCTGCCGAAGGTCAAGCCATCTTCCTCGTCAAGATCAGTAGCTACTCTGGTCATGCAGAACCGCCACCACCCCATCTGTCCAACCTAAAATAGCTTAAGCTAGCTCTGGGTTTGAATCCCGAATCCCTTTCTTCTGTTAAGCCCCTAGGCTACTTTCGGCACCCCCTCTGCTAAGGAAGGATGGGATTTCTTCAAATTAGGCGGACTTTTCCATAGGGGGAGAAGTCCTGTCTCCTGTCTCCAAGGACAGAAGCATATCCCAAGGTTGACAAATGGGTGCTGTGCCGTGACTGGCCTGCAGGGGGCAGGAGTCACCAGGTCTGACCTAGTGGGGACCCTGCTAGACCAAGGCTGCTGGGCAGGGAAAGGGGCACCTTCCAGGTGCTGGGCACTGTGCCAAACCCTTTGCAGGCGTGATCTCATTAACTCCTCATAAGTCCTTCCAGGGAAGGGTTATTAGAGTACCCGTTTTATAAATAAAGAAACCGAGGCTCAGAAAGATGAACAAGTCCTCAAGGTCACGTGGTTGGTAGGCAGCAGGGCAAGATTTGAACTCAGGTCTGTCCAACTCCGCATGCTGAACTCTTTACCTCTAGATCAGTGGTTCTCAACACTGACTGGAGGTTAGAATTACCTGGAGTATTAAACCACACTGGTGCCCAGGGCTCACCTACACCTATTCCATCAGCATCTTCGGGGAAGTTCTCTGGTGATTCTAGTCTGCAGCCAGCACTGAGAACACACCTGCTTCACCCTGTCCAGTCTTTTCATATATCCATTCATTTAGCTCATACGAATTGGGTTTGTACCTTACCTGGAGTCTAACTCATCTCCCCTCTGGGGTCTGTGGTAAGCCCTAGCTTTTCAAAAGAGTCCGCAAGACTCTAGGTTTTGTGTGCAAGTCTTTCCTGATCCCCCTATACTAAGATCTCTCGGGCTCACATTCTCAGAGTGTTTGTGTTTCCCCTTCATGGCATTGACCTGAATTGTGATTCAGTAAGTTGATAGCTCTTTAGTATCTCCTGCCCTACCCTGCTAGAATGTAAGCTCCCTGCAAGCAGTGAAAGTGAAAGTGTTAGTTGCTCAGCCGTGTCTGACTCTTTGTGACTCCACGGACTGTAACCCTCCAGGCTGCTCTGTCCATGGAATTCGCCAGGTGAGGATACTGGAGTGAGTTGCCATTCCCTTCTCCAGGGGAACTTCCTGACCCAGGAATCAAATCTAAAAACAGGGACTGTATGTATCTTGTTCCTGCAACATTCCCAGAGCCAAGCACATGGGACAAATGCTACTTCCTCCTTCCATGTTAAAATTCCTCATTCTAGTATCTGTTCTGTGTCACGTACATCTTATAACCAGGTGAGGGAACTGAGCTCTGGCAGCTGAGTGTTCAAAAGCCGGCAGAACCAGGAATCATCCTAGGCCTCCAGACCCTTCCCTTTCATCTGAGTTTATTGCTCTTCTCACAACCCTGCCTTCACGCTTTGCTTCCAAGAAACAGGTCTTTGAAGAAGGCATTTTTGTTGGCTTTTCCCATACCAGCTCCACCCCTCCAAGTATCTTCACTCCCCTTTCCTACCCTTTAAACATCAACAACCTCTCCCCCACCCCAGGCTTCTCCTGTGTTCTTAGGGGGTGCCCCTCCTCCTCCATATCCCCCTCCGGATGCCAAACTGGGCTGCTGAATGACCCCTGATTAAGCCATTCCATTGCCGTCAAGAGCCACCCAGGGACCTGCCTTCCCAGTTTCCTGGGAGCTGGCCTGTGACAGCTTCTGGTCAGCGTCCCCACTCATCTATCCCTAACGGGAGCTCTGATTAGCCACCCAAAACTGGACCCCCCCCAAAAAAAAAAATCCTGCGAAAGAACCCTCTCTGGACTGAAACTCTTAGAGCGGTACGCAGAAGGGTTTTTGCATCAGGGCCTGGAAGGAGCTTGGCATCCCAGCCTGTCTCTGGTGCCCCCTGCTGAGAAAAGCAGGGGTGCAGGGAAACGTAGATACAGACTCTCCTGGGTCATCTGGCTCGGGGCTGTAGGTCTCGATGGTGACATGTGAGGCTTGAGATGAATTCACGTCAAAGCTGGAACCTGGAGGGACGAGGACGTGCCGGCTACCTAAGAAGTTCCATTCATGGGACCATGATGACCCCTTTGCAAAGGGAGGCCTCTCTGCTCTGCGCCCCAAGGAAGCCGATGAAAGATGCTCTATCAGGGTCAGGCAGAGGGTTTGGGAGAAGGTTCGTCGCCCTCGCTCGCTCACGCCTGCTGGGCCAGCATTGCCTCGGTCAGGACCCCCTCAGGGCCGGCTCTTGATTTCCCCTGGGTCGGAAAGTCGCACACGGTGAAGGGAGCCAGCGGGAGGAGCTGCTGTTGGCTCAACTGTGCTTCCAGCCCTGAAGCCTCATCCCATTTCAGTGAGGAGGCAAGTGTGAAAAATGGAGTGTGATGGAGAGTCGTCACAAGATCTCCAGGGCCTCGACTGGAGCCGCCATCTCGATCTAGCTGCGATGGCCGGGGGCGATTAAGATGCCTGTTCGTCCCTGGGTGCGTGTGTGTATGTGTGTGTGTGTGTGTGTGTGTGAGAGAGAGAGAGAGAGAGAGAGAGAGGGAGGGAGGGAGAGACAGAGAGACTGCACACACAAGGTTGGGCGCTGCGAGGCCCCGTGGATTTGGGGGCCCAAACTAGCCTGCTTCCCCTTCTGGGTCTGCTGGCCTAATTCCCAGCTGCAGCTGCCATTCTGGGCTCCCCTCCCCGAGGCAATCTCCCTGCAGATTTGACAGCGGGAGGGGAGGGGCCGAGGGAAGGGGAGTGAACCGGGAGAGGACTCGGCTGTAATCTCATGTAGCTGATCCCGCAGCCTTCTCCAGCTCGGCTGCCCTCTGCCATCAGCTCTCCAAGCGATTTTCTCTGTGCCTGCACTCTCCCCTCCTGCCTTCATCTCCTTAAGAAAGTGTCCAGAAAGTTAAACCCACACACACGAACACATACACAATCCACCAAAAAAAAAAAAATCAGGGAGCAGGAACAGGCAGACGAGTAAGAGAGCACGCGCGCAGGAGAGAGGGCTCAGCCGGTCTTGGAGGAAGCACGGCGCAGGCAGAGGGAGGCTGGGGTTGGCAGGGACCGGGACTCAGGTCTCTTAGCCCCCGGGAGCCTCCTTCATGGACCCAGGGATCCTGAAAGGGGCTGCCTCAGCTTAGGATGGGCAACTGTGTCAAGTCTCCACTGAGAAACCTCTCGAGGAAGGTATGTTTCTGGAGTTCTTAAGACCTGGGGTGGGAGATTCGGGCATCCTGCCACCTGTCCCAGAGGTTGGGGGCGGAGAGGGTGGACATTTGAAGCTCGCTTCCCTTCTGTGGGTTCTGTCTTGGGCTGCTTCCCTGTTCCTGCCTCTGCATTCCCTCCTATCACAGCTGTCTGTGTCCCGGGGCTCTGAGCTGAAGTTGGGACTTAGAGCTGCTTGGAGGCCTGTGTTTGGGAATTTGCATAAGATTTAGGAAAGAAACCATGTAGAGTCCTTAGGATGTGCATGGACAGAATGCCTCGGGATATGCAGGATGAGAAGAGGGTTAAGCTGGACTTTGACCCTGCTGCTGCTGGTTTTTTCCCAGCGGTGGAGAAGGGGTTCGTTAATCTCCTCTGAGGGACTCTGACCCTCTCTGGTGGTCTCTAAGGTCTTCAGAGTTGTGGGTTTTGAAGTAGATCCCATTGTTACTGAGAGGAAACAAGCCCGGACATCCCCTTCTACCCTTGAGAATTCTTGAGTCAGGTCAGAGACTCACAAATAGGGCCAGTCTGGCTCAGGGCCCCAGGGTTGTTTCCATCGAGAAATGGAGTGTACAGCAAAGGTGTCTGTCAATCGCGTTCTGTAGTGGGTGCATTGCTTATACACTAGGATAATATCCTTTTGCAAGAATCCCTTTTGGAAAGCAAAGAATCACCTTCAAAGCATCTTTCCTGCAAGCCTGGGCTTACGTCTGTGGGATGTTGCTTTAGGTGGGCTCTGCCTGTATTTCTGGCCCTCTGTAGTCAGGCCGTAGAAGAAATCCACAGATATTTTGTAAAGGAAGAAGAAATATGAGGGATAGTTTCCTCCAATTCTTTAATTTTCCAGAGAAGGAACTTGATTGCCACTCAGGTTAAGTGACTTATCCAAGGTCTCAGGTTAGCTAATGGCTCCTCCACCCCCAACCCGTTGCTACCCGCTCTGTTAGTTTGACAGCCTCTCAATTTAGGACATTTCAGGCTTTTCTGCTCATCTTCTTCCTCATTTAGCTAAGCTGCTCACATCAAATTCCTTTTAATCTTCGCTGTTCCTTGGATTTTTCCGAGGGTTGACTGTTTCTTCTATGCACATCCCCCACCCCCACTCATCGTCATCTTAAAGGAGAGTTCTTTGCATCAGACATGGCCTCCACACTGTTGCAGAGAAGTAGAAATGGATCTGAATTAGTGGGCTGCCGTCTATGGGGTCCCACAGAGTCGGACACAACTGAAGTGACTTAGCAGCAGCAGCAGCAGAGGACCATCGGGCAAATGCCCTTTCCCTGAGTTCTGTCCAGACCTTCAAGAGGTGAACTTAAAGAACAAGAGCTGTCCTTCTGTCCTACCCCACCCATGACTCAGACTGCGTAGGTCTCCTCTTTCTAGCCATGTGACCTTGGATAAGTTATTTGACTCCTGCTGGGTCTCAGTTCCCTTGTCTATCAAGTGAAGTACTAACATCTACCTCCTAAGGTGATTGTGGGGCCTAAAGAAAGAGCTGGGATGCAGCACTCAGTATATGTTAGCTAGTGTTAATAGCATCATAATCATAATTTTATGATTCACAATCATAAAATCATATCATAACAATCATAATCATAAATTTTCTGAGAAGCGGGGTGAGAAGAAGGAAATAGGAGAGGTTTTGAGTCCATGGAATAATAGGTGTTACATCAGTTTCATTTTTTAAAAAAATAATAGTAAGCATTGCTTTTTTCTGAATATCTACAAGATCTCCAACATCTGTTATCTCATTTGCTCTTTTCCACCTAGTGGTTCTCTTGCCTATTTTCTAGAGAAAGGAATGAGACTCAAAGATAAGAGTGTTCCTGAGATGCCACCGCTGACTGGGAGCCGGGCTGAGATGTAAACCCTGATCTGTGTGAATCTAGAGTGAGGGTTTTGTTTTTAATTTTGCCTCTCTGTCTTTCTCCTGCTGTCAGAGATGTTATTCATAGATTCGTGAACCTGACCTTCCAGGTCATCTTAGTCCAAATTTCCACTCGCTGGGCAATGCCCTCTCCCACCACATCAAGTGCCTCCTCACTCAACTCCTCCTTCTGTGAATACCTTCGATGAGAGGGAGCACGGTCTTGGCTAGCTTGTGTTGTTAGAAAGCTGTTAGGTCAGGAGCATGCTGGTTCCTCCTGGTGCCCTGCCACACTCAAGAGATGTCCCCTTGGTGCCAGGAAACATTGTCATCCCATAGGCCGCTGCCCACTTGGCTTCCTGTGTGGTAACCGGGAATTGGTGATGGAGAGAGGTGGCCTCTTCCAGGCTCTGAGCTGGGCAGGACTGGGCTGTCAGGTACCATCACTGGCCAGGGAAGAACAGCTGCCTCCCGGGGCAACTGGGTGCCAGACTGGGTTAACATCAAGAGATTCAGTGGAAATTCCCCAGCCATCGCTGGTTCTTGCTTCGTGGGAGCAAATTTTTCTCTGTCCTCCTCACTTCTTTCCTGATTGGCAAATATTCTCCCACTTCTCCTGCAGCCAGAAGCAAATGCCTTCTGGCGCCCAGCACCTCTCAAGTTGCATCGTCATCGTCCTCGTCATCGTCGTCGTCATTGTCATCACCATGGCAACTCCACATATTCGGCTCTTGCCATGCTCCAAGCACTGCGCAATGGCTCATTTGCCTCTCACAGAATCCTGTGAGTGGCCCTGATCGTGCCCCGCTGGACAGAGAAGGAAACCAGAGCCCAGAGAGGTGAAGTGACCTGCCCAAGGTCACACAGGAGCAAGCGGCAGAGCCAGAATTTGTCCCCAAGACTGAGTCCAAAGCCAGTTATCCTCAAGCTCCTCTCTGAGTTCCCTGCCGTCTGTGCCTCCTCCTCCTGGGTGTGCTCATCTGAGCCAAGCGAGTGAGAGTCAGCCAGAAACAAAAAGGCTGATTCTCTGCAAAAATCTCCTGAGATTATTTCCTGGGGCTTAACCACAATTGACTCCCTGGCTCCCTCTGTCCAGAAGGTCTCTCTGGTCCTGCCCTCGCTCTAGCCAGGTCCCTGTAGCCTGTGTGAGTGTGGCCGAGGCTCTGAACGTCTTTTGGTCGTCAAACCAGAATGGACCCTGATCACCCCTCAAGTTCTAAGACTACCCAGGGTGACCCTTATTGCACTCCCTGGACTCGGGCCTTGCACTGCGATCTCGTACCTTGGTCTGTGTGGCTGCTTGCCCTTAGAGGAACAGAATGTTGCTCCTTCCTCTGTAGGCCTGGAAGAAGCTTAGAAGTTGGACAAGAGTCTAGACTGCAGCCCCACACCTTGGGACTTTGAGGAGAAGGAGCATGAGGACAGGGTGAGATGTGGGAGATTGCTCTGCTTGTCCCCCTGGGAGGACAGGCTACCCCTTCGGTCTTAGCATCTCCTGAGTGTGACCTTCTTGGAACTGGAGGAAACTGGCAGGAAGAGGATGCAGCAGAATGGATGTGGGGGACATGCAACTCTGAGGTCCTTGGACAGAGGCAGCCCTCTAAGTTTTCACTGCCCTTTCCTTGGAAGGTTTGGCTCCAGCTCCTCACTCTGGGGGTGGAGGCATCCGAGCTGGGGGCTGAAGGCAGACCACCCCGACCTAGGGGGACGCTGGGCATCCTGGTGGGGAGGCTGGGCTAGGAGAGAATGTTGTGTCTGGACGCTGCTGTTGTCCTAAGGGGACGGTCTGTGGGCCGTGCTGACTTTTTATAGCTGCATGGGAACCATCAGGGAGGAGGATGGGTTGGCCGGGGCCAGGGAGCACGGCTATATTTGGTCAGCACAGAGGGCCCCTGCCTCAGCCTCCAGAGGTCCCTGGACCAGGCACGGAGCCAGCAAAGGTGGGAGGAGCGAGGAGAATTGCTCATGGAAGACAGCGTCTAGTCTTGAGGCCACAAGCTGGGTGGAAGCTGACCGACAGAAGTGCTTTGTTTAGCCCACTCAGTGCTTTAAATCGGAAGGTCTGGCAGCACCAGGCTGGAGTTACGCCATGCTGTCCCTTCAGAGAGGACCCAGAGCATCCATCTTACTCCAGGCCCCGCCTCTCACACCTGCCTGCTTTATTTCTGTTTGCCATGGCCCCTGTGTCGGCAACCTCCGGTCTCGCAGACTAGCTGAGCCCACGCTCTGCTGCCAGCTCTGATGGTCCTCACTACCCTCCAGTGGGTTCCAGCAGGGGTAGGATCAGAGGTCTGTTGGGGAGCTTAGCCCGAGGATTGTGCTGGGATGTTGGGAGCATCTTAGGAAAAGACATTATGCCCTGAATGAACAGAAGCCTCCTTCTGCCTGCTCCTCTCTCTGAGCTTCTGTTTGCAAACAAGGGTGTGTTTCTGTGCACGTGTGTGTGTGTGTGTGTGCAGGTGTGCCACACAGTGGGTATCACACCCAGCTCTCCCTGGAGCATCCGTTTTGGCCAAAGATCCGGGACTCCGTCCGTTGGACCAGTTTGCTTCCTGCCCCCCGTGCATCCTGAGGGCTCTTCGCACCCTGGTGTTTGCCTCTTAAGGTTTTCTCTTGAGAATGGCCCCTTCTAGGACCGGGAGCCAGGCTGGGGCCCGGAGGACTCAGCTAGGCCAAAGAGGTGACACCTTGCCTCTGTTTTGTATTTGCTTGGTGCTGGCTGAAGATGCGCCAGGAGGAGACCAGCTACACGGTGGTGCAGACAAGCGAGGAGGGCCTGGCGGCCAGCAGCGAGCTCCCCGGACCACTCCTAATGCTGGCTCAGAACTGCGCAGTCATGCACAACCTGCTGGGCCCAGCCTGCATCTTCCTGCGTAAGGGCTTCGCGGAGAACAGGCAGCCTGTACGTAAGTTGGCCCCAGTGGAGCCGCATTCGACTTGGCTTCACGGGGCATGAGGAAGGAGGTGCTGAGAAGAAGAGGGGCTCTGTACACAGCGGTGTGCATCCCCCGGCAGACGCACCTCACACCCTCAACTTGTGAACCTGACCCCCCGAGTTTCCCACTCATGGCTGCAGAGCCCTGGTGAGTCCACATCCACCAGCAAAAAAATAATAATAGAAGCGATGGTATTGTTTAGGGTTTGGGGTTTTTTTGTTTTTTTTTTTTTTGAGCACTTAATATGTGCCAGGCACTGCGCTCAGTGCCATGGTGCTTAAGCCTCAGAGCAACCCCAAGAGGTAGGTACTATTATCCTCCCCATCTGCAGATGAAGAAATTGAGTTGGAGCGTGTAACATGCTCAAAGTAACAGCTGGTGGGCATTAGCGGTGGATTCAGACTCAGGGAGCCTGCCTCAGGGGCCCCCTGTGTTCTGAACAACAGTACTGAATACATAGCACCAACCACTAGAACTTTCTATGATGATAGAAACATTTTTTCCAATTAGTACAGCCCTCTACAGTAGCCACTAGCTCTTGAAATGTGGCTAGTGCAACTGAGGAAGTGGATTATTAATTTTCTTTGATTCCAATTCCAATTTAAATAGTCACATGTGGCCACCGCCTTGGAGGGCCTCCTGTACATATCTGAACAGTCACAGAGAGGAGGGTATTGATGATGTTACAGATTCAAACATCGGTAGGTTTATTGAATGGTGGTGGTTGAGTTGCTAAGTTGTGTCCAGCTTTTGCGACCTGATGGACTGTAGCCCGCCAGGCTCCTCTGTCCATGGGGTTTCCCAGGGAAGAATACTGGAGTGGGTTGTCATTTCCTTCTCTGGGGTTTATTGAATGCCACCTGCTAAACACTTTACATATCTTGCCTCACAGATGCTAACAAAGACCCTGTAAGGTAGTTTCCGGTATTAGCCCATTTTACAGATGAGGAATCTGTGGCTCATACAGTGGAAGTGACCTGTCCAAGGTCCTACATCTAGGAAGCAGCAGATCCGGGCTTTGTCCTTGAGTACATCTGACATTAGAGGCCAAACTCATCCCTTGACTGCATTAGTTGGGGATTGAGGGCTGGGGTGGGCTCTGTTCCCACCTGACCCCCTGAATCAGTATTCATGGTTTCCCTGCCATGTCAGTGAGCATCCCCGGCTCTGCCTCACATCCCCCGCCACTCTGCCCTGGGGAGCGTGTGATTCAGGGACCAGCCACCAGGACTCAGCCGGACCAGCTCCGGCCACAGGCACGTGGCCAAGGGGTATTGGCTTTTCTGCACCCTGGTTCTGGGGTTACAAGAAGCAGAGAGGGGGCTGCAGAGCTGATCCTGGGGATGTGAGAGGCTGCAGGGTGGGAAGGGACTTGTCGCCTGTCCCAGGGAGCATGCCCTGCATGTGTGTACATGATATTCTCGCTGACGCTTTCTCTTATGGGGGGCATTGTGAAAAACACCCTTTATGATCACTCAAGATCCCAGTCTGACTAAGAACAGCTAGTGGGTGATACAGGTAGGAATGGGTAGGTGTTAGAGAGAGTGACAACCCCTCCCTGTGCATGGTGACAGGCCTTGTTAAGTGGAAGTCCTTCCAGTCATCTCACAGAGACAGACAGCTTCAGCCAGAAATGCTGCTGGCAGGACCTGGGAGCCTGCAGACTACTCGTGCCAAGCTCATGTACACTCTCAGCATGGTCCTGCCATGTATGGCCCCTTCCAAGAGCCGAGTCCTTCCTGTGCAGCTGGTGGTCCTGCAAAGTGTTGCTCAACAGCCCCTTTCTAGAAGATTCCCGGGTTTTCTGGCACTGGGATCCCTTGCCCTGGGGCCAGTTTGGAGCAGGTGGGCAGCAGCCTCTCTCCTGCCGTGGCCCAGTGGGCTGGGACAGCCTGTGCGCACAGCTATGGCATGCCCACATGTCTGCGTCCCTGACTGGTTTCCTCACACCTGGTGTGCGCTTCCTCAGGGCGGGTACACCCTTCCCCTTTGGGCAGGGAGCTGTGACATATGGGCAGGATGAGCGCCGTGGACCAGTTTTGGAGCCTACTAAGCATGTCCAGCTGGGCACTGCATCCATTTCATGCCAGTCTGTTTCCCTCCTGGGCAGGCCTGGGGCAGCTGGCACGTCACCAGCCGGAGCCTGCCCCCTGCTCCCTCCGGACCTGCTCTTTGGAGACTTCTCTGCCATCTGTTTGGATGCCTCACCCTGGGGCTTCCTGGACTCCCCAAGGAGACCTGGGCACCGCTTGAGGCTGGAGACGTGTGCTTTGGACCCTGGCAGCCGCCAGAGGCACTGGCAGCCCCCAGGGTCCTGTGCTGTGTCCTGTGACGGGGCGAGGTCTGCGATGGGGGCCCAACTGGAGAAGGTGGGGCGGTGCCCAGGAAGCAGGGCGCAGCCCTAATCCTGCCTCCACTCCCTCTGCTCCTTTTCCTCCTCTTGTGTGCCTGTCTGGACCCTACTTTCTCTCTCCCAGCCTCTTGCTTCTCCCATTGCTCCCCCTCAGCCCCCATTCCCCCCCACTCTTCCTGGTTTTATTGGGGGTGTGTGTGTGCATGCTCAGTCACGTCTGACTCTTCACGACCTCATGGACTGTAGCCCTCCAGGCTCCTCTGACCATAGTTTTCCAGGCAAGAATATTGGAGTGGGTTGCCATTTCCTTCTCCAGGGGATCTTCCCAACCCATGGATTGAACCAGTGTCTCGTGTCCCTGCACTGGCAGGCGGGTTCTTTACCAGCTGAGCCACTGGGGAAGCCCTTGGTTTTATTGGGTAGAGCCCTCTTCTGCCTGTTGGGATCCTCCCAATAACCCTATTTTATTTACAGGTTTTGGCCTCCAGATCAGCTCTGTTCCCTGACCACATGCTTGTGTCTGGAATAAGGGGTTAAGGGTGCAGAGGTTCTGGGCCCAGGTTGGAAGGGACTTCTGGCTCCTTGACCTCTCCCATGTGTGTGGGACAGGTGGGGCTGCACTTTTCCCCTCCAGGACATGGTCCAGGCACAACTCCGCTGCTGCCCATCACCCCCAGCCAGTGCCTGCTGGGATGGCCCTCAGCTGGGCACTGGATGACTTCTGGGCCCCTCCCAGCTGCTAATGGCACATATTCTTTTGTTTCAGGACAGATCTCTGCGGCCAGAGGAGATTGAAGGTGAGACCTGGCCTCTTAGCAGAGGATGTTGCTCAGCCATCCAGGAAGATGAGGGGAGGGAGGTGGGTGGGAAGACAGCCGGAGATGTCTCTGCTTCCTGCGAACAGGGTCTGGTGTAGGGCCGGGCATCCTCTGGGGAGCCGGCGTTGGAGGAATGCATGAGTCGATCGGCCCCTCGGGGCGCCTCTGCCCTGGAGGCTCTGTGGGTCCTCCTTCCGCCCCACATCCACCTTCCTTCTCTTCCCCAGAGCTCAGGGAGGCCTTCAGAGAGTTTGACAAGGACAAGGATGGCTTCATCAACTGCCGGGACTGGGCAACTGTATGCGCACCATGGGCTACATGCCCACCGAGATGGAGCTCATCGAGCTGTCTCAGCAGATCAACATGAACCGTGAGTCCCTCTGCCAGGCACCCCCTTCCCTCCCCGGCCTCGCCCTTGCTGTCCTCTGCCTTGGTTCAAGTTCTGAGCTCCCCCTTCTTCCTAGCTCTGTGACCTGCAGGCAAACCACCTACCCTCCCTGCGCCTCAGTTTCTTCACCTGTAAAATGAGGGGTGGAATGGGGAGTTAACTGGGGGTATGTTTATTTATTTATTGTTTTTTCTTGGCTTATTTATTCATTTATTTTTTGGGGAAACAGCTTTATTGAGATATAATTCATACATCATACAGTTGACTCACTTAAAGCATTCCCTTCAGGGACTTCTGTGGTGGTCCAGTGGTTAGGACACCTTATTCTCACTGCAAGGGGCATGGGTTTGATCCCTGGTTGGGGAATTAAAGTATAGAATTCAGTGTCTTTTAGTATATTCAGAGTTGTGCAACCATCACCCCAATCAACTTTAAAATATTTTCATGCCCCCTCCACCAATGGAGAAGGCAATGGCACCCCACTCCAGTACTCTTGCCTGGAAAATCCCATGGATGGAGGAGCCTGGTGGGCTGCAGTCCATGGGGTCGCTAAGAGTTGGATATGACTGAGCCACTTCACTTTCACTTTTCACTTTCATGCATTGGAGAAGGAAATGGCAACCCACTCTAGTGTTCTTGCCGGGAGAATCTTAGGGACAGGGGAGCCTGGTGGGCTGCCGTCTGTGGGGTCCCACAGAGTCGGACACGACTGAAGTGACTTAGCAGCAGCAGCAGCCCCTCCACCAAAGAAGTCCTATGCCACTTTGCCATCATCCCCAAGTCCCTCCCCACCCCTGGGCAACCACGAATCTACATTTTGTCTAGGCAGATTTGCCTATTCTGGGCATTTCTTTTTTTTTGAGTTGAAGTATCTTTGTTTGGAGAAGGAAATGGCAACCCACTCCAGTGCTCTTGCCTGGAAATCCCATGGATGGAAAAGCCTGGTAGGTTACAGTCCGTGGGGTCGCAAAGAGTCGGACACGACTGAGCGACTTCACCTTCACCTTATGGTTGATTTACAGTATTATATTCGTTTCAGGTGTACAACATAGTGATTGAAAATTTTTATAGATTATACTGTATTTAAAGGTATTGTGAAATATTGGCTCTATTCCCTATGCTGTACAGTATATCCCTGTGGCTTTTTAATTTTACACAGAGTAGTTGACATCTCTTCATCCCCAGCCTCTATGTTGCCCTTCCCCCAACCCCCCTTCTCCTCACTGGTGACTGCTGGTTTGTTTTCTGTATCTGTGAGCCTGTTTCTCTTTAGGGGACATGTTTTATTTATTTTATTTTATTTATTTACTTTGGCTGTGTTGGGTCTTTGTTGCTACGCACGGACTCTCTCTAGTTGCGTTTAGCAGGGGCTACTTTCTGGTTACGACGTGTGGGTTTCTCATTGCGGTGGCTTCTCTGTTGCAGAGCATGGGCTCTAGGGCGTGAGCTTCAGTAGTTGTGGTGCACGGGCTCAGTCGCCCCATGGCAGGTGGGACCTTCCCAGACCAGGGATCGTGTCCCCTGTATTGGCCGGCAGGACTCCCAACCACTGGACCACCAGGAAAGAAGTCACTAGACACCATTGGGCTGTAATATTCTAAACAGCCCAATAATCAACACCTAGCACTCAGTAAGAGTTGAACAGAGGACGCTATCATTATTATGTTTTTCTCTGTCTCCCTTTGGGTCCTCCCAGGAGCAGACCAGGAGACAAGGGTTTGAGTGTGGAGTTTACTTAGTAGGGGCAGGGCAGATTCTATAGAGAGCAGGGAGGCAGGAGGGTGAAGACAGGGCGCCAAGGTAGAAGGCACTCGAGGAGCTGCCACTGTGGGTGATGGAGCTCAGGGTGCTGGTGTCGAAGGCCCACCATGGAGCTGTCTCTCGGGCTGGGTGTTTATCCCCCAAGCTCAGTCACTGGCTGAAAGTGTTGTGAGCAGGCCCCAGGGCAGTTCTCCTGTATTTCCACCCTCTGAAGGCCGGTTGGAAGGTGAGTTCTACTTGCACAGTGAGGGAGAGAGGGGGATGAGTGGGCAAGCGGGCCAGGTGCTCACGACTCCTGCTTCCCTCTCTCCTGCTCTGAAATTCTTTGCCTATCTCTGTGACCTCATGTTTCCTTCTCCCCTCTGTACCCCTGTCCAGTTCCTGACTTGTTCCCTTAGTTAGCCCCCGGCCGCTCCTCTGAGCTCTTTTGTGATAACCCCCATGTCCATGGTCACTTCTCTGTCCTCATTCAGCCTTTGCTTTTACCCTGGGCCTGTCGCTGGGAAGGTCAGGGAGGGCTGACAGCTTCCCCGGTTGTCTAGTTGGAGGTGGGTGGTGGTTAGATGGATGCCCCAGCCTGTTCCTCTGTCCCCAGTGGGTGGCCATGTGGATTTTGATGACTTTGTGGAGCTAATGGGACCTAAACTCCTGGCGGAAACAGCAGATATGATTGGAGTAAAGGAACTGCGAGATGCCTTCCGAGAGGTAAGTGGTGGACAGTGGACAGGCAGGGGCGGGGGGACTTGTTAGAATTCCCAACCTGAAAGGAAATTGGACCTCTGGATCCCACCCCAGGGGGAGAAGCTTGGACAGAGAGGTGTTCTGGGGAAGGGGTCGGGGAGGACAATGATGCTGAAGAAGGGGTTCAACCTGGGGATCTGCTTCTGACAGTCTTCCTGTTGTAGCTACTCTTCCCTCCTTCGTGCCCTCTCTAGTTTGACACCAACGGTGATGGGGAGATAAGCACCAGTGAGTTACGAGAGGCCATGAGGAAACTCCTGGGTCATCAGGTGGGACACCGAGACATAGAAGAGATTATCCGGGATGTGGACCTCAATGGGGATGGACGAGTGGACTTTGAAGGTAGGCGGGTCTTGAGAGTGGAAGAAGAACCAAGACAGGAGTGGGCATCCACAGAGAGCATCCCTCCACATGTGGGTCCACCAGTCATCAATCTGCCCCAACTTGCCATCCCCTTACCCTTCATCCTTCCACCCCTCTAATCCATCGTCTGCTCCTACACCCACTCATCCATCCATCTTTCCAGATCTCTCTTTCCATGTGTTCATCCATCTGTCTCTTTTTCTGTCCAGGCGCCTATTTATCCGCTAACGGATCTTCAAATAATTATCCATAGACTCATTCACCTATGGCCTCACCTACCCATCCAGGCATCTATTCATTCTGTACGTTCACCCACGCCTCCATCTACCCGTATACCTCCTCCCATCTAGCCGTGTACCTGTAGCTCTCTACATTCGTTCACACGTTTATTCTCTACCCATCCGCCTGTATCTCCACCTGTACTCCCATGGATCTGTCAGTTGTGTGCACAGTCCTTTCCCCATCTGTATCCATCTAACCATCCATCTATCCCCTCCTGTATCCATCCACATCCATCTATCCTCTGCCCCCACCCATCTTGTTCCATGGCTATTGGTCCACCTTCTCCTGTATCCATCCATGGAGGTATTTTCTGAACACCACATTCCTCAACCTGACACTCAGACCCCTAAAGATCTATCCACAACTCACCTCTCTGGCCACAGCTTTCACCATTCCTTCACTCATACTCCGCCTTCAAACCACAGGTGATCCAAAAGCCTGCCAAGCTCTCATTTGATTACACTATTCTTTTTGTCAGGATGCCTTGTATTCTATTCTTCCCTGGGGTTACAGTCTATTCTATCTTTAAGACCCAGCAGTGGGGCCACTTCCCTCGGTCCCCAGACTGAGCTTCCTCTTTTCTGGGCTTTCAGAGCACCTCAGGCTTACCCTCGTTCTTCACACTGGCCCCTAAGTGCTAGTTATATCTCCACTGAATTCTGAACTTTCAGAGAAAAGAGGAACCCTAATTTTTTTATCTCTGAGATTCCCACAGAACTCAGTACCTGACACATAGTGAATGCTCAGTAAAAGTGTTTTTAAAATAGTAATAATCATAATTAGTGATCATCTCTAACTGCACGTTCTCTATGCAGTCAGCAAAAACAAGACTGGGAGCTGATGTGGCTCAGATCATGAACTCCTTAATGCAAAATTCAGACTTACATTGAAGAAAGTAGGGTAAACCACTAGACCACTCAGGTATGATGTAAATCAGATCCCTTACGATTATATAGTGGATGTGACAAATAGATTCAAGGGATTAGATCTGATAGAGTGCCTGAAGAACTATGGACAGAGTTTCGTGACATTGTACAGGAGGCAGTGATCAAGACCAACCCCAAGAAAAAGATGCAAAAAGGCAAAATGGTTGTCTGAGGAGGCCTTACAAATAGCTGAGAAAAGAAGAGAAGCAAAAGGCAAAGGAGAGAAGGAAAGATACACCCATCTGAATGCAGAGTTCCAAAGAATAGCAAGGAGAGATAAGAAAGCTTTTCTCAGTGATCAATGCAAAGAAATAGAGGAAAATAATAGAATAGGAAACACTAGAGATCTCTTAAAGAAAATTAGAGATCCCAAGGGAACATTTCATGCAAAGATGGGCACAATAAAGGACAGAAATGGTATGGATCTAACAGAAGCAGGAGATATTAAGAAGAGGTGGCAAGAATACATAGAAGAACTATACAAAAAAGGTCTCCATGACCCAGATAACCACAATGGTGTGATCATTCACTTAGAGCCAGACATCCTGGTATGTGAAGTCAAGTGGGCCTCAGGAAGCATCACTATGAACAAAACTAGTGAAGGTGATGGAATTCCAGATGAGCTCTTTCAAATCCTAAAAGATGATGCTGTGAAAGTGCTGCACTCAACATGCCAGCAAATTTGGAAAACTCAGCAGTGGCCAGAGGACTGGAAAAGGTCAGTTTTCCTTCCAATCCCAAAGAAAGGCAATGCCAAAGAATGCTCAAACTACTGCACAATTAAACTCATCTCAACATGCTAGTGAGTAATGCTCAAAATTCTCCAAGCCAGGCTTCAACAGTACATGAACCGTGAACTTCTAGATGTTCAAGCTGGATTTAGAAAAGGCAGAGAAATCAGAGATCAAATTGCCAACATCTGTTGGATCATGGAAAAGCAAGAAAGTTCCAGAAAAACATCTATTTCTGCTTTATTGACTATGCTAAAGCCTTTGACTGTGTGGATTACAACAAACTGAAAAATTCTTAAAGAGATGGGAATACCAGACCACCTTACCTGCCTCCTGAGAAATCTGTATGCAGGTGAAGAAGCAACATTTAGAGCTGGACATGGAACAACAGATTGGTTCCAAACTGGGGAAAGAGTACATCAAGGCTGTATACTGTCACTCTGCTTATTTAACTTCTAAGCAGAGTACATCATGTGAAATGCCAGGCTGGATAAAGTTCAAGCTGGAATCAAGATTTCCAGGAGAATTATCCACAACCTCAGATACACAGATGATGCCATCCTTATGGCAGAAACTAAAGAGCCTCTTGATGAAAGTGAAAGAGGACAGTGAAAAAGCTGGCTTAAAACTCAACATTCAAAAAACGAAGATCATGGCATCCGGTCCCATCACGTCATGGCAAATAGATGGGGAAACAATGGAAACAGTGACAGACTTTCTTTTCTTGCGCTCCAAAATCACTGCAGATGGTTACTGTAGCCATGAAATTAAAAGATGCTTGCTCCTTGGAAGAAAATCTATGACCAACCTAGACAGCATATTAAAAAGCAGAGACATTACTTTGCCTACAAAGGTCCATTTATTCAAAGCTATGGATTTTCCAGTAGTCATGTATGGATGTCAAAGTTGGATCATGAAGAAAGCTGAGCGCCAAAGAATTGATGCTTTTTAACTGTGATGTTAGAAAAGACTTGTGAGAGTCCCTTAGACTGCAAGGAGATCCAACCAGTCCATCCTAAAGGAGATCAGTCCTAAATATTCATTGGAAGTACTGATGCTGAAGCTGAAACTCCAATACTTTGGCCACATGATGTGAAGAACTGACTTATTGGAAAAGATCCTGATGCTGGGAAAGGCTGAAGGCAGGAGGAAAAGGGGATGACAGAGGATGAGATGGTTGGATGGCATCACCGACTCAATGGACATGAGTTTGACCAAGCTCCAGGAGTGGTGAAGGACAGGGAAGCCTGGCGTGCTGCAGTCCATGCGGTTGCAAAGAGTCGGACATGACTGAGCGACTGAACTGAACTGAACATTTATTATGCACCAGACACTGTCCTAAGTAACTTTACATGTATTATCCCATTTAATTTTTACAATGACTCCAGGGACCGCACTATTATTACCTCATGTTACAATTGAGTAAAGTGAGCCTCAAAGAAGTAATATGACTTGCTTCTCTTACAGAGAAGCAGAGCTGGGTCATAAACTCAAGGCCTGGAATCTCGGCCATTCCATACATTACACTGTCCATGACACCATCCGAGGCACCATGGGATACAGGGGGAAAAAAACATAGCAAAATACTGATTCTACACTCCATAAACTTGCATGCTGAGCAGAAAGGCAAGATAAACATGAGCTAGACTGTGAATACATCTGGAATACAAAGGCTGGGAGGCCTTTTCTGGGGCCTTCAAGGTCCCAGATCTTCATCTTGATCTTCTAGGTCAGGAGAATGTGGCAATGGAGAGGCTCGGCTACCAAAGGCTTTGCTACCACCAGAGCTGAACATTTCAGGTACCCCGTGTCCAGGGAGTGACCCCCACAGATGACAGCTCTTTCATGGAAGCCCAGTATCTCCCATTCATTCTACCAGTATTTGTTGTACACCAGCTGTGTGCCAAGACCTGATCCCCACCTTGAGGAGCCCATGACCAGCAAGGAAAAGAGAAGCCGACAGTATAGTCCATGCCATTTGCGGGGAAGTACAGCAGGCTGTTGCATACAGTGGGGGCACCTTTGCCAAAGTGGCAAGGATTAAGGAAGGCTTCCTGGAGGAGGCTGTAAGTAAGCAGAGCCCTAAGAGACAAGTAGGAGTCACCAGGTGAAAAAGAAGGAAGAGATATTTGCCCCATGGAATTGAAAATTCATATCTACACAAAAACCTACAAACAGATTTACTGTTTATAGCAGCCTTACTTATAATTGCCAAAATTTGGAAACAACCAGTATGCCCTTCACTAGGTGATACATAAATAAAACTATGGTATACCCAGGCAATGGAATATTATGCAGCATTGTAAAAGAAATGTGCTCTCTAGTGATGAAAAGACATGGAAGAAACTTAAATGCACAGTAAGCAAAAGAATATCTGAAAAGGTTGCGTACTCTGTGATTCTAACGATATGACATTCAGGGAAAGGCAAAACTATGGAGACCGGAGACAGTGAAAAGATCAGTGGTTGCCAGGAGTTGTTCGTGGCAGGAAGGATGAACAGGGGGAACACAGAGGGTTTTTAGGCAAGTAAAACTATTCTGTGTGATACTATAATAGGGATACATGTCATTATACATTTGTCCAAATCCATAGAGCCTCCAGGCCTTCCCAGGTGGTGCTAGTGGTAAAGAACCTGCTTGCTAATGCAGGAGACTCAGAGACGCAGATTCGTTGGGGAAGATCCCCTGGAGGAGGGCATGGCAACCCACTCCAGTATTCTTGCCTGGAGAATCCTCATGGACAGAGAAGCCTGGGGGACTACAGTCCATGGGATCATACAGAGGTGGACACAACTGAAGCGATTTAGCACACGCACACGCACAGAGGGTCTCCAATACCAAGGATAAATCCTAACGTAACCATGGACATGGGGTAATAATGATGAGTCAACATAGGTTCATCTGTAAGCAACATCCTACTCTGCTCAGGGATGTTGGTGATGGAGGAGGCTGTGTGTGTGTGTGTGTGTAGAGGCAGGGGTAGATGGAAAAATCTGGACTTCCTGCTCACTTTTACTGTGAACCTAAAACTGCTCTAAAAAACAAAGTCTAGTTAAAAGAGAAGGGAACAGGACAGGTTGCAGGAAAGCTAAGACGGGAGAGGAGTGGGGAGTCAGCTCCACCTGAGGTGCTGACACGGGGATCCGTGTCAGAGTCGAACTTCCTGGTGGGGGGTGAGAAGTTACAGGTGAGGCTGGAGCTGTCAGCTGGGGCCAGAACAGGAAGGCCTTGGGGTTGTGCCCGTTGTCCTATGGGGACCGTGAGAGGTTTGAAGGGGTCACACCTACAGATAGAAAGATCCTGCTGGCTGCTGCAAAGAAGAGGGATTGGAAGATGCTGGATGGGGGACTTCCCTGGTGATCTGGTCGGCTAGGATTCCATGCTCCCACTGCAGGGAGCCTGGGTTCAATCCCTGGTCGGGGAACTAAGATCCTGCATGCCACGTGGTGGGCGAGACCAAAAAAAAAAAAAAAAGTGCCGGATGGACACTGGGGACCAGCACCGGTCAGAGGCGGTGGTCACAGACAGGGAGGGAGGCACCGATCTGAGGAAGGTGAGGGGCAGTGTCCTGGGCCCTGACTGATGACTTCTCCCCGCCCGTGCCCCTCTCCGCCCCCACCGCAGAGTTTGTCCGGATGATGTCCCGCTGAGGCCGCCAGGGCCCCTCCAGGACCGCCAAGCTCCGCGGGGCGGGAGAAGAAGAGCCTGAGCTCGCCTCACCCTGCCGCCGCCGCCGCCGCCGCCCAGAGCCCAGGATGTACTGGCGGACGGGGCCTGCCTGCACCCCGGGGAGGTGCCCTCCCCGGACCCCCACCCCTCCGCACTGTGAAAAAGACTCACGACTCCTGCAACTGGAAAGGGGGGGCGCCCGCCAACGAGGAGGCCACCATGCCAGGCCGGCAGAGGTCAGGCCGGGCGCCGAGTGCCACGGACCCAGCCGCCGCTGGCTGGGGTGGGGGGCCCACACAGCATGTCTGCCCCAGGGCAGAGCGTCTCACCACCTTCCTTAGCTC
This sequence comes from Aepyceros melampus, assembly GCA_006408695.1. Classification (NCBI taxonomy): domain Eukaryota; kingdom Metazoa; phylum Chordata; class Mammalia; order Artiodactyla; family Bovidae; genus Aepyceros; species Aepyceros melampus. Next base: position 114,265 of record SJXQ01005502.1, on the reverse strand, counting down.
TGTGCCCGTTCCAGCTCGCCTCAGCCCTGTTATCTCAGAACCAATAAAAATATTTCCAAGAGGAAGGCGGCTCTGGGGGTTCTTTGCTTCTCCTGCCTGGTTAGATGGATACAAGCATTTCCTCAGTACCAGCTGCACTCAGGGAACTGGCTGAAAAACCTCCCTGCGCTCGCCTTGTGTTTGAGTTCCGTGAGGTCCCCAGCCTCTTCCACACTCATCTCAGAAGCCAGAACCTGGCACCTTTAACTGAAAGGGAGACTGGGGCATATACAGATGTAGCCGACGCACCGCTGCCCCAGAGTCAAGTTCTGTAAGGAAGGGAGACTGGATACGGCTTGCGCAAGCCCTGGAACAGGCTCTGCCTCATTTCCCGCCTCCCTGGAGCTTTCACACTGGCTGGGGAGACCGGCAGGAGATAATCACATCCATATGTGATTACAAATTGTGATCCTGCTTTTAAGGAAAAATGCGGGGACCTTCGGTAGGGTAGAATAAGGAGATCTGGACTACTCTCCGGGAGGTCAGGAGAGGCTTTCCTGAGGAAGTGATAACACGGTTTTTGCCCAGGAGGAAATCCCAGAGTGTGTGAAGATACAGATGTAGAATCAGCCTTCATGCTCTCTGTCAAGCGAGAAGCAGGATAGTGTTGGGTCCTGGATTTATTATGCTCGTTGTGTGACTTTGGGCCAGCCACAGCTCCTCTCTGAACCTCAGTTTCCTCATGTGCAGTAAGGGGATAATAAAGTCCACTGTAAATGACCTTGGGGTATTGCAGTGCCCACCTCCAGAGGCCTCGAAATAGTGCAAGGTGGCATTATTAAACAGGATCCATTTAATCACTGTCATTAATTCCTATAATTGAAGGCTTAAAGAAATCTGAAGGAGAAGTTTGTGGGCAGAAGTTGCCCAGAATCTTTTGATAGGCTTGAGGCATAATCTGACTGGTGTGTGGGATGGACCCATCGACTCCAAGCCACGGGTTCTCAAACTTGAGTTTGCTCATCAGGAGTACCTGGAGGGTTTATTAGGCACCCCCATCCCAATGATTCAGATCCAGTGTTTGGGACAGACTTCGTGAATTTGCATCTCTCACAAGCTCCAGGGGATGCTGATGCCCTCAGGACCTCAATGGGAATAACACGGCTGAACATCCCAGACACATGGGACGTAGCTGATGGAGGCTGTGGGCTGCAGGCTGGAAGTGGGAGGTAAGTAGACAATCCCCTGCCTTTCTGTAGCCACAGAAAGAGGATCCGTGTTATCAGATCCATTAAAGGATGGTGGGCTCACCCAGGCTCCACCTCTACAGGCTTGGGTAATCCCCAAATCCCCAGAGCCAGGGGGGCTGGGAGCTCCAAATTCACTGGAATAATCCAATTCGGAGACTAAGCACTTGGCTTTGTGTCCTGGTGGGCAGATCTGCAGCCTTGCCTGCTCCTGTACCCAGCTCTGCCCAGAGACTCCAGATCCACACTGTCTCAGAAATCCAATGGCCCGGAGCCACTTGTAGAAAGAGCATGTCTGGGGGGCATCCCTGACAGCTGACAGGGATGAGCCCTTGAGGGCACCACAGGGAGAAAATAGAGTTAGGGTGTCAAGTGAGGACTGTCCTCAGTTCTGTGGTTGGCTAGAGTCACAGACACAGCAGCAATGATAAACGGATTTGAGAAGGTGTCAGGCCACTGTTCAGAGGAGCCCTCATGCCCAGGACCAGGGGAAGGCCAGAGGCGGGGCTTCTGCCTCCTCCAATGCTGAAACCCCTTGAACTTGTTGTATATCTAGGCACTCCTAATAAGATCATTTGAAGAAGAGGTTCTCTTCCTTTTCAAGAACCGAGGCTCATTTTCCTAGATGAACCTTACCCAGACAGGAACTCTTTCTATATCTTCTTCCCAGGCAGGTGTGTCATCTTAGTTCTCATTGTCTGTGAGGTCTGAAACTGAGCCTGGATTTGCCTCTTTGGACCTGTAAAGTCCAATTCATTCACTCATCAAACATGCATTCAACCGATTTTTATTGAGCACCTAGTCTGCACCAGGTTCTCTGCCTGAGTCCTAGAAGCTCAGATTCTAGTAGGAGAAACGAATAAGAACACAGACAAGTCTAATGTACTGGTAGAAGTGCTATTTACCAGCTTACTTATGAGGTAGCCTAGGAGAAGTGAGTGTACTAGAATCTACCCACCAATCTGGTGGGGCAGAGGGACAGGTTTGCTAGGACCTGAAGGATCAGCTGTGCTGAATCAGAGGAATTGAGGTGAGGAGTGGAGTGTTTCTAGTTAAGGGAACAGCAGAAGTAAAGGTCCAAGGATAAGAGAGAGTGTGGTTCTTTGGGAAATGAAGCAGAATTCCACTTGCCTGGTGTACAAGGCTGGAGGAAGGAGCAGAGATGATGCTGGTCAGAGAGGCAAGGCCTTATCCCACCCAGACCTTGGAGGGTGGAGCGCGATTGGGACAGGGCTCAGGGGGGACTTATGAGGGGCAGCTTTCTTGTGTGAGCCAGGCCCACGGCGACAGAATACCTGGTGCTTAGAAAGGGCTCATATTTAACAGATAGGTCCAGAGCATGGAACAAATTCACAGGGCAGCTCGGGGGCAGCCAGGGGCTGCCAGGAAGCATCCTTAGAGCAATGTGGTTGAGAGTCTGGTTCTGACCAAAAGACAGAGGAAAACAGACATCCTGTGCCCTTAATAGAAGAACACACCCCCAGGGGGTGTTGCTGAGAGGAAAGAACCCAAGCCTAGCCGAGCTGGAGTGTGCCTCTAGCTCCAGCAGGCAAGTGGCAGGAAATTCGGAGTACGGAAGAACACGTTGAGACATACCGTGAGTATTCCATCAGCAAAATTCAGACCTGGGAAGCTTCACAGGTCAAAGGGCTCAAAAGCTTCAATATATAAATGACAAGAAAAAGAAAGGGATGGACGGAGGACTTGTAGATGAAAAGAGACTTAAAAGGTGTCAAGTTTTTGGTTTTTTTAAGTGGGCCTAAATAAATGACAGTGTTTAGAGATGTGCACTTGAGTTGGAAAAAAAAAATAAACAGAAGAGAATTATAAAAGTCTGAATAGTGGCTCCTTTTAGGGAGAGACAGAGGGAGGGGACTGTGATCGGGCTTCCTTGGTGGGTCAGACAGTGAAGAATCTGCCTGCAATGCAGATGTGTGTTCAATCCCTGGGTGGGGAAGATCCCTCGGAAAAGGAAATGGCAACCCACTCCAGTATTCTTGCCTGGGAAATTCCATGGGCAGAGGAGCCTAGAGGGGTGCTAGCAGAGTCCATGGGGTCGCAAAGAGTTGGACACGACTGCCCAACTAACCCACTTAGGGAGAGAGAGGGAAGGGATGGTGATGGGACAGCGCACAGAGAGGGGCTTCTGGGGAGTCTGACAAACTTCTATTTTTTCAAAAATACTTATTTATTTATTTGGTTGCTCTGGGTCTTAGCTGCAGCATGAGGGATCTAGTTCCCTGATCAGGGAACAAACCCGGACACGCACTGGGCCCAAGGAGTCTCAGCCATGGACCGCCAATGAAGTCCCGCAAAGTTCTATTTCTTGATCCATGTGGTAGTTACATGGAGAAGGCAATGGTACCCCACTCCAGTACTCTTGCCTGGAAAATCTCATGGATGGAGGAGCCTGGTAGGCTGCAGTCCATGGGGTCGCTAAGAGTCCGACACGGCTGAGCGACTTCCCTTTCACTTCTCACTTTCATGCATTGGAGAAGGAAATGGCAACCCACTCCAGTGTTCTTGCCTGGAGAATCCCAGGGACAGGGGAGCCTGGTGGGCTGCCGTCTCTGGGGTCGCACAGAGTCGGAAATGACTGAAGTGACTTAGCAGCAGCAGCAGCAGCAGCAGCATAGTAGTTACAAGGTTGTTTGTCTCTCACTTAGTTGTACATTTATGCCAGGGTATTTTTCAGTTTTTCTTATTTTATGATAGAAGTTTTGGTGTTTTTTTTTTTTTTTTAAATATGAGCTCAGGAGTCAGCCACCAGGTTTCAAATCTCAGCTCTGCCTGCCACTTACAAGCCGTGTCATTTTGGGTAAGTTATAAGATCCTCTGGGGATTTCCCTGGTGGTCCAGTGGTTAATAATGAATCTGAATAAATTTTTTTAAAAAAGAATAAATTTGCACTTCCACTGCAGAGGGCGTGGGTTCCATCCCTGATGAGGGAACTAAGATCCCGCAGGCCTCAAGATGTGGCTGAAAAAAGCCACCCTGGGCCAGTTTCCTCATCTGCAAAATGAGGATGATGTTACATTGTTGTGAAGATAAAACGCTCTAGTGTACTGGAAGCCCTTGGAACAGTGCCTGGCCCACCGGAAGTCTGGTACAAGTTTTTGCTATTTTTGTTACTATTGTGTTGTATTCCTTTTTCCCCTATCCCTCTTTCCCATGTGTCTTCATGCCTCCGTGATTCCCTCTCAAGGAAAGGGGAATGGAGAACTAGCCTTGGCATTCCTTAATGGCTGTGGCTGAACCTCTCGTTGACAGTGACAAGATAATCACAGCTTAAGTCTGGGATCTGGCTCTATGACCAGGCAGTGACAGTCTGCATGGTGCTGACCTGCGAAGTGGTGCTGATGATGTTGGCCGTGCTTGTGGCTTAGGCTGTGGGGCCAGGATATCCCTTCACCCCTCTGGAGGTATCTGCCACCTGCTCCCATGATCTTGCTGATGTCTGTCTTTCCTAAAAGAAGGACAAAGGGGCTGAGGTTCATGATCAAGGCATGGACTTTGATGATAATATGAACTTGCTTTCTAGCCCATCTCTGCCACTTAACCAAGTTAAGGGATATAGGTGTTAAGGGAGTCCCTCTTCCTCTTTGAGCCTTGTTATCCATTAGTTATGATAATAAGTGCATGTACCTGGGTGGGAGGCTGGTTTGGAGAAATAACCCATGCATAATGCTTAATAGAGGCCTGGCTCAGGGCCATCACATATGCTGTTCCCTTTGCCTAGGATGCTTTTCCATACATTCATTGAGTGGCTGGATCTTTCTCAATTCTTGGGGTTGGGCTTAAATAGTTCCTTGGTTTCCCTTCTAAAGGAAGAAAGCAAGCCACTGCCACATCTCGTTTATATTCTTTAGAGCATATATGACATTTCTGGCCTGATGTACCTTATTAGATTACAGTATATTCTTCTTTTCCTTCTTTGACACTCCCTGCCCCTCACTGGAATTGAGAATCTCCACGTTGGCAGGGACCACCTCTACCTTGTTGACTGCACTATCTCCAGTGTCTACTAGGTACCTGGCAATTATTTACTGAAAAAAAAAAAGGAAAAAAATCCACAAATCTATAAATATGCATTATTCGCTTCTCTGTAGCCTGTCTTTTCTGACTGGCTTGTGAGGGACATAAGCACAAGGATCTTGTCAAACTTCTCTCTGCTGTGTCCCCTGAGCCCCTCGCACTGGTCAGTGTGCCCTGCATGATCTGTAAACACTTGTCAGGTGGACACGAGCCGGCGGTGCAGAGGGTGGCAGTCATCTGTGACCACTGTTCTCAGAGGCAGGAAGCACTCCAGGCCCTGTCCCTGGTGGCTTCTTGACTCAGGTCTCACTCTGTTCCAATGCTGGATTTCTGCGGACCATTTCTTTGTGCTGTGGGGCCCTCAAAGTGATAGGCAGTGCACTATATTGGAAAACAGAGGATTGGGAACTGGGCAGACCTAGACGCTAGTCTCTGATGGTCAATCACTGACAGTCTCTGGGACCTTGAGTCAGTTGCTGAAGCTTCAGTTTTCTCATCTGTAACATTGTCCAATATGGTGTGGCTATTTAAGTGAAGGCAAACTCAGTAAAAATTTACTTCCCTAGTTGTGCTAGCCACATCTCATGTGTTAAATAGCCACGTGTGGCAGGGCGTCTCCGTGTTAGATGGTGCAGATATGGTACATTTCCATCATGGTGGGAAGTTCAAGTCTAAAGGGACAGCTGACAAGTAACCTGGCGTGCAAGTGCTGGTTATTACATTTCTTCCTGCTTCCTTAGTTTGCCCGTCTCACGGGGAAGGAGTGGAAGGATACAGCAGCTGCTTTACAGTATTGTTGGGTATGTTAAGTCCTTTTCATTCCTCATTTCACTCCATCTATACAACCACTCTATTTTACCGACTAGGAAACTGGGGTTCAAAGAGAGGTTATGACTTGTCAAGACTGTCCCTGGTGTTCCCAACTCCAAAAAATTGTGTCCTTAACACAAGAAGAGTCTGGGAGATAGTAAGAACAGGTAATATGTAGGAAGTGCTGATGATGGCTGTGTGAGGCTCTCTTGGAAATTCGCTTTATATAAATCTCATCCCAACCCTGGGTGGCTGAGCATTCTCACCACCTCATTTACAGGTGAGGAAGCCAAAAGCGCAGAGAGGAAGTGACTTGCCCATGGCTACCAGATGGGAAGACGCTGTTGTCTCTGACCTTGTCCCAGGCAACTTCCCCGTGACTCATATCCTCCTGGGGGAAGCCAAGAAAAGCCAAGTCCGTGCTCCCTCCCGTGAAGCTGGAGACCCAGCCAGGTTTGTCTTGGTCCAAGCTGCCTATTCGGGACAGGACCAGGAGACACCATGGCTGGTTCCCCGCCTCTCCGGGTGGCTCTGGTCTCCCTGCTGTCTAACTGCTGGAGGCCCTGGGCATGGAAATTTGGCTTTGGGACCAGACCACCCACCTCCAAGACCAAGGGCTGGCAGGGCGGGCTGAGCAGAAGGCAGGGCTGGCCCCCGCCCCCTCTCTGTGTTTACCTTTTGAACTTTTATTGTGAGCTTATCTTTAAAGTGGAAAAATATTCCATAAACTTAAAATAGGCAAGACTTAATTAATAGCATGCTTTGTTCTTCTGATCCTTATCCGTACAGGAAGACACACCCCTTTTTGGTTTTGTGGGTCAAGGTGAAATTACCCGTGGGGGCTTCCAAACAGCTGCTCCATTTTCTACTTTTGAACTCCGAGACCCTTTGGTTTCTCCCTCCTTGGGGTGGAAAGGTTTTTCCCAAGTCGTTAGCCTAAGGATTTCACCAAGGCCTTTTCTATTTGCCATATCACTAGTCTTACATGTTATAATTATTTCTTCTCATGTGATTAATAGCTACTATGCATTGAAGACCTATTCTGTTAAGGGCTCCTAACACTCTTACATGGTAGATCTTATTTCCATTTTACAGATGAGGAAACAGGCCCAAAGAGGAAAAATGACTTTCCCAAGGCGACACAACTCTAAGATGTGGAGCTTGGCTTTGAATCTGGGCTCCATGCCTCCATACACCCATGACTAATATTTTACTGACTGCTTAGCTCTGGGCTCAAGGGTCTAAAACATGTCCTTTTTACTTTCCTTGTTTAAAACATCTCTTTTTACTTCTTACAGTCCTATAAGGCATGTATAATTATTCTCACCATTTCACAGATGAGGAAACTTTGGCTCAGAGAGGTGATTCATTTACCCAAAGTCACACAGCAATCAATGGTGGAGCTGTGATTTGCACCGAGCTGTGTCTGATAGGTAGCTTGGAAAAGTAGTAGATTAGAAGCCAAAAACTCCCACAGATTTTGGCACCTCATTGTGTGGGCAATTCACTTAAGCCTTCTGAACTTCATTTCCTATCTGTGAAATGAGGACATTTTGTTTTCCTAACTACTTGAGGTGGTTGTGAGAATCAAATGGCTGGGAAACAGTGGTTCTTGAGAACTGTTCCCTCAGGGCCTGAGTTTATCCCAGTTTTGGATGGAATTGTGGTAAATTTTGTCTTTGTGAAATTCTCTTCTGATTTTTCCAACAAAATGTGTATCTCTCTTTCACGAACAGAGAAAAATAATCTATGTCCTTTTTTAAGCCCTCTCACTCAGTCCTTACAACGGCCGTGAGTTGGGTGATCTTGTTTTGCATTTTAGAAGAGAAGTGATTAGGAAGAAGAGGAGTGACGCTGGGAAGCTGCTGAGAAAGGAAGTGAACCCAGTTCTGTCTGACCGTCAAATCTCCATGCACATCACTTCGTGGAGGGCAAATTCTCCATTCTGAGAAGGTTCTGGAGGGTTTGGAGTAGTGTTTTTTTTTTTTTTTTTTAAAATAGACTTTATATTTTAGAGCAGTTTTAGGTTCACAGCAAAGCCAAATGGAAAGCACTTAGAGTTCCCATATTACTCCCCATCCTCACTCCATACACAGTTGTTCTGCCGTCAACATCTCTCACCAGAGTGGTCCATTTGTTACAACTGATGAACCTACACTGACATGTCATTATCACCCAAAGTCCAGTTTATACTGAGGCTCACTCTTTAGTGCTGTATATTCTATGGCTTTAAACAAAAGTATAATGGCGTGTCCCTGGAGGGGGGCAAGGCAGCCCACTCTAGTATTCTTGCCTGGAGAATCCCACGGACAGAAGAGTCTGGAGCACCATGGTCCATAGGGTCGCAAAGAGTTGGACAGGACTGAAGCGACTTAGCACACACACAACATACACACACACAATGACATGTGTCCACCATTACAATATTAGACAGAGTAGTTTCGCTGCTGTGACACGACTGAAGCAACTTAGCATGCAGGCATGCATGCAAAAATTCTCTGTCCTTTGCTTATTCCTTTCCCCATTCCCCACAATAACCCCCGGCAGCCACGGCTCTTAGTATCTCCACAATTTTGGCATCATACAGTATGCAGCCTTTTCAGATTGGCTTCTTTCACTTAGCACTATGCATTTAAGGTTCTTCCACATCTTTTTATGGCTTGATAGCTCATTTCTTTTTTAGCACGGAATAATATTAGAATATTGCATTGTTTGGAGGTACCATACTTTATTTATCCATTCACGTCCTAAAGGACATCTTGGTTGCCTCCACGTTTTGTCAGTTATAAACAAAGCTGCTGTCAACATCTGTGTGCAGGTTTTTGTGTGGATGTTGGTGTTCACCTCCTTTGGATAAATACCCAGGAGTTTGATTGCTGAATCTCACAGTAAGAGCATGCTGAGTAGTAAGAAGCTGCCAAACTGTTTTCCAAAGCAGCTTACCATTCTCACCAGCAGTGAATGAGCACTTCTCCTCCTCTGAAGAGCTGAAGTAGTTTTTGGAGAAAACCAGCCCCAGCTGAAGGGGGCGGGGATGTAGCCACTCTGAGAGTCCTTGTGCTCTGAGATGGGGCTGACCTTCCCCAGCCGGCAGGAGACATTGGAAACTGGAGAGAAATGCCTGGGCCCGGTGCCACCAGGGAACTGACACCCTTCTCTGCTTTCCTAGAGCTCACACTCCCTGCCGTGAGGACAGCCAGCCTTGAGGGAAGGTCCAGGACTATTTGGGGACTCCTAGGTCAGAGGCTTTGGATATAATCCTGCCTTGGAGTCAGGCCCTCCAGTCTGGCTTGGCAGCTGGGACCCTAACACTTTTGTCTCCCCCGAATACTCCCATCCCAGGGGGCTTCCCTGTGGCTTAGATGGTAAAGAATCTGCCTGCAATGCAGGAAACCTGGGTTTGATCCCGGGTTGGGAAGATCTCCTGGAGTGGCAACCCACTCCAGTATTCTTGTCTGGAGAATCCCATGGACGGAAGAGCAGGGCGGGCTACAGTACCTGGGGCTGCAAAGAATCGGACACAACTGAGCCACCAATGCATTCATTCAAGGCCACTCGCATTCCAGCCCTGAGTCCCGCTCATGATAACTCTTCAGCTGCTAGAATCTGAACTCCTCCAACCTCTATCACCACTTGCTCCCATAAAACTGCCCTGAATCACACTATCTCAGATGAGACCCACTGTATAGGTGCCAGCTTCTTCTTGCAGAAGCAATGTCTGCCATTTGAAATCTGCTGGCCCCCATCCCTCAGTAAGGAGAGTAGGTACGGGGCTTTCAAACGCTGTAAGAATCTCACAGGGCTTCCCTGGCGGCTCAGTGGTAAAGAATCAGCCTGCCGATACAGGAGACTCAGGTCTGATCCCTGTGTCAGGAAGATCCCGTGGAGGAGGACATGGCAACCCATTCCATTATTCTTGCCTGGAGAATCCCATGGACAGAGGAGCCTGGCAATCTACAGTGCATAGGGTTGCAAAAGAGTCAGACATGACTTAGTGACTAAACAACAAGAATCTCATGAGATAAGAAAAGAGAAAGAGCTTGGTGAGTCGAGGGGCCCAATACTTCTGTTAGGAAATCCCCTGTTAAATAGTACCACCAATTTCACCAAAATTGGTTATGGGGTGTCACCTACAGAAGACATGGTCACCCTCAAGGGGCATAAGGTCTTTCAGCAGAAAGGAATTTGGGGAGGCTGCAGCCTCAGTGATTATACTTACCACTCCTGGCATTCCTAAAAAAAGCTTGACTCTGGCAACCTTTCACAGGACAGGTAGGGGTACAAATTGCAGAAAGCAAGAACTCAGAGACCCTTTCATTCCAGGATAATAACTGGCTGAGTGCTTGACTTGTGCCAGGCACTACTCTAATCTCTAAAGTACATCACTGTCTCCTCTTCCTCCTCTGCCCCCTCCTCTCCCTCCTTCATCTCTTTTTCGTATCAGTTTTATTTAAATATAATTCATATACCAGGCAATTCATCTGTTTAACATGTACAAATCAGTGGTTTAGTACATTCACAGAATTTGTGCAACCATACCACAATCCATTTTAGATATTTTTGTTACCCAAAAGGATACCCCATACCCTTTAGTTATCACACCCCAATCTCCCTACTTCCCCAGCCCCAGGCAACCACTAATCTACTTTCTGTCACTATAGATTTGCCTATTCTGGACATTTTATATAAATGCAATATTAGATTTTAAAGCCTTTCTTTTTTCTGGCTTCTTTCTCTCAGTGCAGTGTTTTCAAGGGTCATCCACGTTGTAGTCTGTACCAGTACTTTGTTACTTTTACTGGCCGAACAGTCTATTGTACAGATATACCACATTTAAAACCCATTCATTAGTTGATGGGCATCTGGGTTGCATCCAGTTTTTGGCCATTATGAGTAATGCTACTATGAACATTCATGTACAACTGTTAGTGTGAACATGTGTTTTCATTTCTTCTGGGTGAAATTGCTGAGTCAAATGATTGCATTATCTTCTCTAATTCTACATCTACCCTTTGAAGTCGAAACTATCTCTAAGTCACAATTGAGGAAACTTGAAACTCAGAGAAGTTGCCTAAGACCACGTGGTGAGTTAATGGTGGAGCAGGACTTGGAACTCAGGCAGTCTAACTCAGATCCCATGCTTCTCGTCCCACCTTTAGGGTCTTAGAACTTCTGTTTTACCTAAGAGGTAGCCTCAACTACAAGCATCTGAGTCTCAAAAATGGGGCCAGGCCTCTCGTACTAGGATAGCCCAGCCAGGAATGAACTCTGAAGAGCGTAGTTTTGGGGAGGGGTTTGGGGTGGAGAAAAATCAGGTATCTTGTTCATCGCCTGGGGCGACTAAGGATCTAAGGTAGTGAGAGGAGGCTTAAATTTAGGCTTTCTTTGTTTGTGTGTGTGTGTGTGTGTGTGTGTGTGTGTGTGTGTGGTCAGTCATGTGCGACTCTTGATACCCCATCGACTGTAGCCCACCAGGCTCCTCTGTCTATGAGATTTCCCAGGCAAGAATGGGAATAACAAATAATCCTGCTATGGAGTGGAGTGGGTTACTATTTTCTACCCCATGGGATCTTCCTGACCTAGGGATCGACCCTCAGTCTCTTGTGTCTCCTGTGTTGGCAGACAGATTCTTTACCACTCTGCCACCCGGGTCCTCTTCAAAAGTTTAACGATTTCTAAAAAAAAAAAAAAAAGTTTAATGGTTTTTGTGATAGTTTCTTCTAGACTAGACTGCCTTGAAGATGAAATAAACATGAGTTTCTGGAAGCAGTGTAGTAAATAGCCGGCACATGGGCTTTACAGGTCAACTGCCCAGGAGGGAAGAGGTCCCCATATCCTCTCTGCGTCTGTGTTCCCCCCTTGCACCACACCCTGCTCTGTGGGCTCTATAAGGTCTGACTTGTCAGGTTCCTCCAAAGATGACAGTTTTCAGAGGAAAGTAGGATTAGAAACTCCAGAGCAGGACCCCAGAAGCCTTGGGAGGTGAAACAGGTCCCTGGAAGGAAACAAGTTTATGTTCTTGCAAAAGAGGGGGCCGGGAATAGGACTAAGAAGGGGGTACTTCAAAAATGATCTCTGTGGGAATCTGCTCTTACGGGCTGGGGAAGCAATTCAGGTGCATTTAAAATTTCTAGCACTTCTCTGGCAGTCCAGTGTTTAAGACTCTGTGCTCCCATTGCAAGGGCCACAGGTTCCATCCCTGGTCAGGGAACTAAGAACCTGCCGTGTTTCTCGGCAGGCACTCCACCCGCTGGGCCAAAAAAGAAAAATTTCCCCAACTATACTTCACTTTGGTACCTCACTTTGTTCCTTTAGAGTACTCATCATTGTTCTAACTAAATAATTAAGAACTGTGATTCTCATGTGAGATCCTGACTGTAGTTTTGTTCACTGCTGCCAAAAACTCATTGCCTGGCAGGTAGTAAGCAGCATCGTCAGAAAAAAATCCAAAAAGCTCAGTTAAATTTCAGTTTTGACAAGCAATAAATTATTTTTAATATATGCTCCATTTATTTGAAATTCAAATTTAACTGTGTTTCCTGTATTTTGCTTGCTAAATCTGACAACCCTAGGAGTAGGGTCTCGATAAATATTTGTGGAACAACGGATAAAGGAGGTTTTGCCTTGGCTCCGCCCTAAACTTGTGGTTTGACCATTTGAGCAACGCTCGGTCCCTCTCTGGGCCTGTTTCTGACAGGTGGGAGTTCGGGCAGCGATCACAGAGCGCAGAGATCGCCAAGGCAGGAGAGCGTGGTGTGAACTGCCAAAGAAAAAGAGGAAGCTAGCGTCATCTCTGTGTGGGACAGTCTGGACCTCCAGACTGGGTAACTGCTCTCAAGTCCTTCTGCCGGGGCAGGGGAAGGGCAGGGGAAGCCCCAGTCCCGCCCCAGTCCCGCCCCAGTCCCGCCCTTCCATAGCTGGGGCCAGCCTGAGGCTGTCGCCATGGAGACACGGTAGCCTGGAGCCCCTCCCCGCCAGGCCACGCGTTTCCGCTGCGTTGGAGCCTCCTGATTGGACGGCCATCTGGACGCTACCACCAGCCCAGAGCCCGCTAAAGGGTGGGGGCGGGATCTTGTCCTCGTGGGACCCTTGCCCTGAAACCTGTGCATGTGGCCTTTCTAGGGGAGGATGGGTTCTCTGCCTCGCGTGAGGACAAAGGCTGGGTATCAGGTCGGAAGCGTGATCACTGCTTCTCCTATTAGAGCTAATGTTCATGCCTCTCCCTGAGAAAGAAAGCGGGGATCCGGAAAGTCGGTAACGCCCCCCTCGAGAGCCTATTCGGCCCCCAAAATCTGGAGCACCGGAAGTGCTGGCGACGTGTCAGTGCGCCCTATCCTAAACCTTCCCCCCCTAGGCCACCTTTCCTATTCAGCTGCGGGATTCCGGGGCCGCCTAGGCGCTGCACCCCGCCACTTCCGCATTGAACCGCCGCTTCAACCGAACTCCCAGCCTCTGCGCGCGCTCCCTCTCATGCCTGATGGTTGGGCCGGCGCCTGGAGTAGCCACGCCCTCTCCAGCTCCTGGCAGCCAATGGGCGGGAGCCTCCCGGCGGGGTGGTAGGTAATTAATGAGGACCGGGCGCTGATTGGTTACAGGGTCGCGGCCGGGGGCTGGGCGGTGGGGTAGGTTGTTCCTAAGGTGGGAGGCGGCACCCGTGGCTGAGAAGGAGGCCTGAGAGCGACATGTCCCCGGCGGCTGAGGCACAGCGGCCCGTGGCGCTGTTTTTCTGAGTCCAGGGGGGCCTGGCGGCCGGCTGAGGACAAGACTCGGCGGAGGCTGCCCCCGCTGTGAAGGCCGCCATGCTAGGCGTTCGGGCGGTTGAGGGAGCCGCCGTGGCGCTCCTGCGACTGCTGCTTCTGCTGCTAACGGCGCTCGGCGTGGTCCGCTTGGCGGGGGCCGGGCTGCCCGAGAGCGTGATTTGGGCCGTCAACGCGGGCGGGGAGGCGCATGTGGACGTGCACGGGATCCATTTCCGCAAGGACCCTTTGGAAGGCCGGGTGGGCCGAGGTGAGAGCCCCTCGGCCGAGCCGCGGGATCCCGGGCCTGCCGTGCCGGGCGCAGCGCGCCGAGGGCTGCGGGCCTCGAACCCCTTCCTCGACCCCGGGGCCACGTCTCTGGAGCGAAGTTTCTCTCTACAGTTTCCTCGGGGACCCGATCAGAGCCTAGAGACTGGCACTGGCTCGAAGCAACCAAGAGCCATCGAGGCAGAGAGTTGGCGAGAAGTTATATTTGGACCTTGCATCTCGTATTTTCTTAACCCCTCACCTCCAACCGCGCTGGGAAAGTAAAGTCGGGGGCGGCCTGTTGCCACCTCGAGGCCTCACGGGTTTTTCGGTTTTCGCTGTTCCTGGCCTGGTGGTTCTGCTCTCCAGTCAGTTTCTGGTAGATTTCAGCCGACCCAGAAATTAGCCACTCTCTTTACCCTCTCTGCAGGAGCGGGGCTTGATTCTTAGCCAGGATGGAAAGGAATCTTCGAAGAGGTTGGGCCAGGAAAGTTTGATGGTAGCCTCCTCCCCCTCCCCCTTTTGGAGCGGGGCATATGTGTGCTTAAAAGTAGAAGCTTTAAGGCCCTTCCCAGAGGGTGGTTATGTCGCCAACCCTGCTGCACATGAGGCTGGTGGTGTGTCAGCAGCGTAAGGTCTGAATATTCTGCCTGTCTGTGCGGAGAGCCTACCCCTCAGTGGTCCTGAGAGGTGTGATTCCAGGTTATGGGAAAATTGCTTTTGGCTTAACTGATTGAGCAACAGTAGTTTTGCAAGAGCTGCACAGTTCTCAGTGTAAGAATTGCTGGGGGAGCTAGTTAAAAATACAAATTCTAGACCTGTAGATTTAACCCAGGTTTCTGCACCCCTGGGGCTTCTGATGTAGGTCATCTGCAGACCACTCTTTGGGAAAATCTAGACTTTGTTTCTTCTGTTCCTAGGATTGGAAAACAGGTTTAAGAAGGAAGTTCCCCGCTTCATGTGTTGGAAGGAGATTTATGCTGTAGGCTGGGTTCAGAGGCTGCCAGCTTGGCAACAGGCCATCTCCAGAAAAGTAGGAAACAGACTTTCTCACTCTTTTTTCCACGATGCCCAGATTCGGCTCTTGCCTTTCCTAAAAAGTTTAGCTTGGTTCTTCCAACCAAATTAATTGCCCTGGTCTGCCTGGAATTTGTTGTATTGGGGGGGAGTTTATTGCTTCCATAGAGGTGGGGGTGTTGGGGCACAGAGCAGTTTTCCAAAGCTCCACGTTTGTCTTCAGTTTAGCTCTGGAATTTATTTAGCCCTGGCATGTAGGTCTCAGTAGCCTGGGTTCAGCTGAGTCAGGGCCCTGGTCTTCAGCAGCCATCACAGCAGCCAAAGGCTACTTAAAAGCTGGAGGTGGTGGTTATCTTCAGCCTGGACCCTTCCTCTTTCTTCATGGGTGTGGGCAGGGCGGAAGAAGCCCTTGAGGAAATTAGAGACCGTTTGTGGACTTCGCCTCTAGAGATAGCTGTGGTGAGGCCATGTGCAGATGGTTCCTTTTCAATTAACAAATACCAGGCTTTTCATAGGTGACTTATTCTCTTTGGTCCCTAGTGCAGAGGAGGGAGCTGAGACCACACAGGTATAGTCCCCAGCTACTTTACTTCCCTTATTCAGAAATCCTGGTTTTCATTGCTGGTACCAGTGGGTTTGGTTTGTTGTTTTTTTTTTTTTTTTTTGAGTCTGATCAGCAGTCAGCCAGGCTCTCTGTCCTTGGGTTACTGGGTCATAGTTGCAGTACCTTTGGAAGAATTTTTTGTAGCAGGTAAAAGTGCGTGACTTACCATATTACCAAAGCCCTCACTTGTTCTGGAATCCTGGCTGGAACCCTGGCACTCTAAATGGAGGTTCCCTGCTCCATGCTGGTAGTCCACTTGGGTATGAATTGCAGCAGTGTTAAGGGTTGAATGAGGGTGGAGAGTGGTTGTCAGCCTTTAGGTTGATGTAGCTTGAGCCAGCCAGTTGCAACGTTGCACTTGGAGGGCTCCTGAGAGCAGCATTTTGCTGGCTGTAGGTCAGGCTGAGAAGTGATTAGTCTTTCTCAGAAAGCAGCTCTTTAGATTCTTTCTGTGCAGGGGAGTCAGTACCACGAAGGGAAGTGCAGCTGCTCCTTCTGTTTGGATAAGGGTGTGCCAAGTATTTGGCGACCCTCTCCGCCTCCCCGCCCCCCACCTTCCCACCGCTCCTATTTACAATAATTTCCGTCGGAGCTGACCGACTTTATTTCTTTTCCATGTGCCTGTGATGTTTCTAGCACCCGAGGAAAGTCCATTTTCGTTTTTAATGAATTCAGGTGTTCGTTGCCAAGTTAATCCAGATAAGTTTGGCCTGCTTTTGAACTTGCTGTCTCTCTATAGTGTCTTTGTAGTTTGGCGTTCTCCGAAACTGTGAGTGGCCCAAGGCACCTGGTGGGTTTTGCTTTCAAAGGCACTTCACATTGTGTATTGAATTTCATTTCTGCCTTGAGGATCGCTAGTGCTCGTAGAAGATGCTGACAGCCTGGGAAAGGCTTTTTTCAACCTGTGTGCTTCGGCGGACAGAGGTACCACTATGAAGGTGATTCAGAAGCGCTCTGTGTGGGATTCTGGCGTGCTCTGCAGCCCAGGTTCTTTGTAACTTGCTCTCTGTGGGTTTTTCTTGACTCTGATGGAAAATGGAAAAGACTTGGTTATTTGGCCTGAGGGCATAGAGGTTGGCTCGGTTTTAGGGAAAAGGCTATTTCTTCTTCATATAAAGATGCCCGCTAATTAATTGTATGGCCTTGATGAATTTTCGTTCCCTCTCTGAACCTTGTTTTCCTTCTTCATAAAACTTGTCGTGCTTTAGGAAATAGTGACATGAGTCTGAAAATTCTCCTGTCCAGAGTAGGTTCAAGTGTCTGTCTTTTTCTTTGCTTGAAGATCTTTTACAAGGAATTACAAGTGGAGCAGAACATGGCTCTGGAGGGGAAAAAGCTGGCCAGGGGTCTGAGTCCATCGGATTACTAATTCTTTAGACAGGGGCTTCCCTGGTGGCAGTGGTAAGGAATCTGCCTGCTAATGCAGGAGATGCAGGTTCGATTAGTGGATCGGGAAGATCCCCTGGAGAAGGAAATGGCAACCCACTCCAGTATTCTTGCCTGGGAAATTCCATGGACAGAGGAGCCTGGTGGGCTACAGTCCATGAGGTTGCAAAAGATCCAGACAGGACTGAGCAATTAAAGAACAACAAAGAAGACTCTTCCCTTTTGGCTAGGGAAGGATTTTGCTTTGGGGAAATAAGAGCTTGAAAGATAATGTGAGAGAGACACTGCTACTTCTGATTTGCTTAAGACCAAGGGATTTGTTTAAAATTCTCTTCCTATACTGCTTCCTTGGTGGCTCAGATGGTTAAGAATCTGCCTGCAGTACAGAGACTTGGGTTCGATCTCTGGGTTGGGAAGATCCCCTGGAGAAGGGAATGCAACCCACTCCAGTATTCTTGCCTGGAGAATCCCTGGCGGGCTACAGTCTGGGGTCACAAAGAGTCAGACATGACTGAATGACTAACACTTTCATATACTGAGGCCAATTTAATTTGCAGGCCCTCCTAGGAGCAGTCACTGGCAGAGAATTTAGGTAGATGATAGCCCGTTTTCCAGATGAAAAAACACCTAGAGACAACAGCATGTTCTACATCACACAGTAGGTAGCAGAGCCAGAATTCAGATCCAGGCCCATCATCCCCGCAAACCTGGACTGAATTTTTCAGGTAGCCTGGTGACTCCATTGTCTAGAGCTAAGAAGCTGTGGGCAGTGTGTGGACCCTCTGGCCCCCTTCCATCTTTGGTTAACCATCCGACGTCTGTCGGGCTAACTCGAAATTTTAATTCCAGCTGCCATTGTGTGCTCCCCATGTTCACTTCACTGTTAAGGTAGCTATGAAGGCATAAAGGCTCAGAGGGGAAGTTGCTATTGTCTCTCTTGAGACTTGGGCAAATTCAGCTTTGCATGTGGCAAATTTCGTGTGTAAGCCACTTGGAAAAGCTTTTAAAGGTAATTCCAAGGTTGTTGAGTAGTGTTCTGCTCACATGGCTGAGTTTTCTTAGCTGTGAGACTGAGACTGCCACAGATTATGTTCCCGTCAGTTTCTCACTTTTTCCATGCTGGAAGGTGGGGGGAATAGATTCTCCACACGTGCATAAGATTTTCTGTGTCTCCAAAAAGGAAATCGAGTGACCATTCCAAATTCGTAAGGATCACGGTCCTTGTGAAAGAGGGAGATTCTTAGAACTCAGTTGGAAGAGGATCGCCAATCTGTACATCTTTATAGGTTTGTGGTCTGAGCCTGGGGGATGGATCTGGGGCAGTTGGCAGCTCACCCTTTGTAGAGCTACTCAGCACCCCCTGCCCCTTTGATTTTTCAAGGAGAAATAGGAAGAAAAAAATGTCTGGAGACAAAAGTGCAATGAGTTTCCTGTTCATTGTCTCATCAGTCCATCTGATCTGGCTGCTGTTCACTTACAGGAACTGTTAACAGTTCTGTTTATTTTTCTGGAAGGCTTGACCTCAGCCACTGGATCTTCTAGTTACTCTTTTACCTCCCGTGGAGATGAAAGATCCTGTCTCTTGGAGTCTTGGAAATAAAGCTGCCAGGGTGACCACTCTCAAACATCAGCCTGGGGATCCAGGTGCCAGCTGTCTTCAGAGCCACCGTGTGAAATTGGAAGGTGGTCTTGACATCTTAGCTCCAAGACTCTTCCTCCCAGCCCGTGTACCAAAATCACTGCCAAGTCTGTGGTTTGGAAAGTAGATGGATAGAGCTCTGGAAGGCATAGCTATTCACCTCTGGGCCCTGAGTGTGGAATCATCTTTAAGGAAGGACCTGGGTTTCGTTTGTTGTGTGGGAGAAAGAAAAATATACACAGAGTCATCTTGTAAGACTGGGAGCAGGCTGAGGGCAGTAGAGGATTTTGGCTCTTCTGATACCCACCCACAAGTAAAAACTTTTATTTTTACTCTGCCTTCCTCATCTGTTTAAAATGGGAAAGGTGGTAAAGAATCAGCCCACCAGTGGAGAAGCAGGTTCAGTCCCTGGGTTGGGAAGATCCTCTGGAGGAGGAAATGGCAACCCACTCCAGTATTCTTACCTGGAGAGAGGAGCCTGGTGGGCTAGAGTCCGTGGGGTCGCAAAGAGTCAGACACGGTTGAGTGAGCACACGCATGCACGCGTTCCTCATCTGCCTGAAATGGGGAAGATGGCTCCTTCTGGACCTGGGAATCAGGCCAGAGGTGCGACGGGACCGTGGACCATTTTCCTTCCCTGCTAGGATGGCTCTGGCCCTGTGGAGAGGAGCGTATGACTTGCCTGCACTGTGGGCATCTCCTTTGTTGCCATTTGTTCAGTGGATCACACTGAGCGTGCTGATGAACGTGCCCAGGACGATGTTAGATGCTGGGGATACAGCGGAAATCTTGTTTCTTCTTTCAGTTTGTCTGGGGGAATGTTGGAGACCACGGGGGAGGTTGAGTTCTGTGAGTGTGGGAAGTAAGGTGTTAGACCCAGAGGAAATTAGAGAGCATCACATCCTCTTTTTAACGACTTTGTTGCTTTTGACCAGCCCTGGAACTTTTTGAATGAAAACGTAAAAAGCAACGAAAGCTGTTTTCTTATTTGCAGTAAAGACAATGAATGACTTTCCTAACAGATATCCTGTTCTTTTCCTTAGACTGAGCTCTTCCAAATGAGGGGGAAAAAATTCTTTGAACTTAATCATCTTGCAGTATTCCTGGCCATCCCCCTGCTTTTACGAGGTTTCTCTGAAGCCCAGCAGCTGTAGGGCAGTGCTTTGTTGTAATAATGAGTTAGACTTGTTCCATTCCCATCACTCTGGATATAGCTGGGGAAAAGTCAATTTCACCAATGTTTGAAAGTTTGGCTATGAAGGTGATGGGAGCTTGTTGGGGTGATTTCTGTGTTGATGTCTTTCATTTTATTCTTCCTTGGTAACAGCCACCTGACCCCTGCCTTTGTGGCTGGTCTGTTTGGAGCCAGGTGCGGTGGGGGAGGGTTATTAGCTCTGCCCGGGGAGACGCCCCTGGCCATTCTGGGGTCTCTGCTCTGCTTTAGTGTTTGTTTGGCCTCTGATGTGGTTTCTCTTGTGTCTTTTGTTGCCAGCCTCTGACTATGGCATGAAGCTGCCAATCTTGCGTTCCAACCCAGAGGACCAGATCCTGTATCAGACGGAGAGGTACAATGAGGAGACCTTTGGCTACGAAGTGCCCATCAAGGAGGAGGGGGACTACGTGCTGGTGCTGAAGTTTGCTGAGGTCTACTTTGCGCAGTCCCAGCAGAAGGTGAGGCGGCTCAGGCCCCCGCTTGACCAGTGGGACCTCGCCACTGTGAGAGAAAGCTCCCAGAGAATGTAGGTGCTTAGGAGGGGGTGATAATTGAAGTTTGAGGAAAAGCTGGGTTTTCTTTTTTAAGGTCACGCCACGGGGCTTGTGGGATCTCAGTTCCCCAACCGAGGCCGGAACCCCAGTGAAAGCGCAGAACCCTAACCACTAGGCCGCCAGGGAGCTCCCAAAGCTGGATTCCTCTTGCCCAGCTGTGTCCCGTAACCTCGAGGCTGCATTTGCCTTGAGGTGACAGAAAGACCCTGATGCTGGGAAAGATTGAAGGCAGGAGAGAAGGGGACGACAGAGGATGAGATGGCTAGATGGCATCACTGATGTGATGGACATGAATTTGAGCAAACTCCGGGAGTTGGTGATAGACAGGGAAGCCTGGCACGCTGCAGTCCATGGGGTTGCAAAGAGTCAGACACGAGTGAGCAACTGAACTGAACTGACAGAAGGCAATGCCAGAATCCTAGATCTTAGCAATTAACTAATCTTCTTAAGGTCCTCCTGGTTATAACCTCTCCCTTCTTGGTTGTCCGCACCTTCTTGTTTCTCGCCGTGGTATTTTCCTGTCCCTTCTTCTGACTTGCCTTCTTTCCACCTTGAGTTTTTTGTTTGCACTCTTTGTTCCCAGTTAGCAACCTTGACAGTGAAGGAATGTGCCTTTGGTTTCACTCAGGTAAAGGTCTCTAGCTACCCTGAAGTCTATCCAGCCCTGCCTGTCATTCCTTGAATTACTTTTGAACCTGAAGCCCAGGCAGGTGCCTAATGTCCAGCTGCTGAAGGAGTGTGAAGCAGATGGTTTTTTGTTTGTTTGTTAAGGCTGTGTCGAGTGGCATGGAGAATGTGCCATATCAGGGATCGAACCTGCAACCCATAGGTTAGAAGTGCAGAGCATTAACCACTGGACCCCTAGGGAAGTCTGAAGCAGGTGGTTTTAACACTGTCTCCTTGTCTCATCTTGGCAGGTGTTTGACGTGCGGTTGAACGGCCACGTGGTGGTGAAGGACCTGGATATCTTTGATCGCGTAGGGCACAGTACTGCCCATGATGAGATCATCCCGATGAGCATCCGGAAGGGGAAGCTGAGCGTCCAGGGCGAGGTGTCCACCTTCACAGGCAAACTCTACATCGAGTTTGTCAAGGTAACGCTCTTCCTCTGCCTCCTTGCAGCCAAGGACGAGCTCAAAAAGATGGGTGCCAGGGGCAGGGGGGAGCTGTTTGCTGCTGTGTTGGAGTGACTGCTGTTTCCCTTACTTTAGGGATACTATGACAACCCCAAAGTCTGTGCACTCTACATCATGGCTGGACAGTGGATGGTAAGTTGTATTTCTGGTCTACTTTTTTTTTTTTTTTATTATTTATTTTTGGCTGTGTCAGCTCTTCATTGCGGTGCAGGCTTTTCTCTAGTTGCGGTAAGCAAGAGGCTCCTCTCTAGTTGTGGTATGCAGGCTCTTCATTGTGGTGGCTTCTCTTTTATGGAGCACAGTCTCAGGTACTCAGGCTTCAGCAGTTGCAGCCCAGGTGGGCTCCGTGGCTGTGGCTCCTGGGCTCTAGGATGCAGGCTCAGTGGCTGTGGCTCCTGGGCTCTAAGGCGCAGACTCAGTAGCTCTGGCTCCTGGGCTCTAGGGCGCGGGCTCAGTAGCTCTGGCTCCTGGGCTCTAGGATGCGGGCTCAGTAGCTGTGGCTCCTGGGCTCTAGGATGCAGGCTCAGTAGCTGTGGCTCCTGGGCTCTAGGATGCGGGCTCAGTAGCTGTGGCTCCTGGGCTCTAGGATGCAGGCTCAGTAGCTCTGGCTCCTGGGCTCTAGGGCACAGGCTCAGTAGCTGTGGTGCAGGAGCTTAGTTGTTCCCCAGCACATGGGATCTTCCTGGACCAGGGATCAAACCCATGTCTCCGGCATTGGCAGGTAGATTCTCTACACTGAGCCACCCGGGAAGCTCCTCTGATCTGCTTTTTGACGTGGGCTGAAGGATATGATTGAGGGAACCGCTAGAGGTGATTTAGCTGATCACTGTTTTGAAAACACTAACACTTAAAGCCTTAATGTGAGGAACCCAGAGTCAGGTAGCCTGGGCTGAAGTGTAGCAAGCATAGTGCTAGCCCTAAGCTTTGCAGCAGGGTCTGTGTTCAAATGTTCCTGTCACCATTTAATCAGTGAATTGGTTTTAGATAAAAGTCCTTTTAACTGCTCTGTAAATCGGGACTGTGGGTGTGCCCTGACCCTTGTAGTCATTTGGAATTGCCTAAACCTCACCCTTATTCAGTTTCTTTGACATCTATGAATGAGGTGCAGGGCAGATAGGTAGAAAGAAGAAAAGGGCAGAGGAGGGCCCTGAGTGTTTGGTGTGCTCTAAGAGCACAGTGTCTCTGGGCTGCACTGAGCAGAAGTTCACTTAATGTCTCCTTGTTCCTGGGATCCAGCCCAAAAGTGCATCTCTTTCTTGGGGTTGAAGGTCCTGGCTGCCAGCTTTCCCAGTCTGGTTTTTGCAGAGAAGGCGTCTGTCTCAGTGACTTTGCTCCCCCATCCCACCTCCATACCTTCCCCACCTCATCTGGAGGCACATCCCAGAGGATGTCTTACTCCCAGACTGATGGGTAAAACAGAATTCCTTGGGAGAGGACAGTGAACAGAGTGGGAGGGTGTGCAGAGAACCCAGAACTCCATGGATCAGCTTTTCCTCAGTTACTGTGTGCATCGGAAGGGAATGTGGGGTTGGAGGAGGGAGCAGAGATTTGAAAAGGTTAAGCTTGGGCTGTTGGGTCACTGTCCTCATCCAGTCTGGTTCTCTCCAAGCTCTAAAGAAGTAGGATAGGGAAGGGAGACAGGGAGCCTCTTAGGGTGCAAGACTTCTACTCCGTTTTAGTTAAATCTCAGAAAGACCCATGTTTGCAGCAATCTGCTCTTCTCCAGGCTGGGAACTGTGGCTGCTCCTTCCTGTGGCTCCTGCTTTAGGTCATAGGGTCTCTTGTGGCTCATTTACTTCCCTTAAGGGCCTCATTTAAATGCTGTGAGTCTTACTTAAAAGGTGTTCTTGTTCTCGTGTCAGATGTACCAAAGCTGCAGCCTCATCCAGGACTGGAAAAGAAAGAAGAAGAGGAGGAGGAAGAAGAATACGATGAAGGGTCTAATCTCAAGAAACAGACGAATAAGAACCGAGTGCAGTCGGGCCCCCGCACGCCCAACCCCTATGCCTCGGACAACAGCAGCCTCATGTTCCCCATCCTGGTGGCCTTCGGAGTCTTCATTCCCACCCTCTTCTGCCTCTGCCGGTTGTGAGAACCAATCACCATCCTGAACAGGTGGAGGGGTTGGGAAAGAAACCGAACATGTTGGTTTGGGTTTCTGTATTTTTATAGTGATTAACAAAAACAAATGAGAAGAGACACACACACACACACACATACACACACACACACACACACAAAATTAAAGGAGATGAAAAGAGGCAGAGTGACTAGAGAGCAGCCCTCATCCACCACCTGGTCCCAGACCTGCTCTAGTCCTCGCCCTCTCCCTGGGGCAGCCCCCAGCTGTCTCTTTCCTCTCTAGGGTATGTAGGGTAAACTGGATCCCACCTGGCCAAGGGTCTTCGTCCAGTGGAAGGGACTCTGAACTCAGAGCCGACCTGGTCCCTTTTTTTAGGTTAGAAATTAACAGCAGGGAAATACGATTTTCTTACTCCAGAAGACCAGCGCTGGGAGTTAGGTATGTTCTGAAGTGATGTCCAGAGAAGTTTTCAGACATCCTGGGATTCCAAGTGGGTGTGTGGTCTGTGTGTGTGTGTGTGTTTGTGTGTGAAGGTGTATAATTTGTATGATAAGACAAAAACGGAAGGGGGATTCAAAAGAAGAAAAGTCGCTACTTCCTTACACGGAAGCCTGTCTGGTTTTAGCCCAGTGACGGTTCCACCTTAAGTGTTTGAGCTTTGTCATCGCTTGTCTCCCTGACATGCGCCAGTTAGAGGACTGTCTGGTATCCAAGACGATTCGATTCTATCAGGTCCTCGAGTTGCCTATGACTTCTTACCACAGTGGATCATTTTTATTTCAGTGCCTGTTGGGGACTTGGTTTCCTCTCTCTCTCTCTGTCTTATTTTTCTGAATCTGGCTCATTTGGAAATCTCTTTTCGCTCTTTCTCAACCATCCTGCTAAGTTATTGCCAAGAAGGAAAGGAGACATTGGGGATCTGGAGTTCCCTCTGCTTGAATGTCTTCTCCTCCACCACCTCACCTTACTGGTACCTCCCTCCCTGGATCTCTGAGCCAGCAGCCAGGAGGACCTGACTGAGCAGCTCTTTTACTGGCCCCTTTGTAGGGGCTCGCTGCCAGGGGACACGGAGGCTTTCCAGCCTGCAGACACAGAACACTTGACTTAAAAGTCTCTTCTAGTCTTTGGATTGGAAAAGGCTTACGTTAGCATAACTTAAGAGCAACCTCAGAGACCTGAGCCCTACTAAGTGACTGACCACTGTTGAGAGTATCTAGTAACCGACATCCATTGATTCCCTCCTCGTCCTACGTCACGGTTCAGCCAGTTTTGGTTTAAGGCTAGAGCTGCCCCAGGGAGCTAGACTGATCGTATCTGGCCCAGTGACGCCTCTCACTGACCTTAGGAGTGCGCCCTTATGACCTTTCACTTCCCTGTCCAGGCCGCTGCCAAGTTTTTGGTGTGATGGGGCAGGAAGGCTGCCAGGCAGCCCTAGTCCTGGCAGCCCCGGATAGTCTCTCTAGAATTCCCTGTGAAAATTTTCTGCAGAAAGTGAGGCTCCCCTGTTGCCCTCCTTTCTGATCCCAGTCATCCTTTTCCCCATTAGGGGAGCAGTGAGCTGGGACCCAGTCAAGCTACAAGGAGTTTTTCGGATGGAGAGCCTCAGGATGAGCCGCTGCTGGGGCTAGAACAGCACAGACTCTCAGGCCAGGCCCATCTTTAGAACCCGGTGAATTTTGAGTTTGTCTTTTTTTTTCTGGTTTCCAAGAGCTCTGCGTATTTGAACTGCTAGTTTTGGGACAAAGGAAGTAGCCCCTGGGCTCCCGTCCTGGGTTTTGGGTTCTGATCGAAGTTACTCCAGATCCGCCTTTTAGTCCTTCGAGAGAGTCAAAGCCCTTCATTTCAGCTGCGACTTAGATGTCCGTGCTCAGGCAAGAGTCAGGCAGCCGGGTGGCTGCGGCCTGAAGCTATGACTAGAGGTGCACTTGGAGTGCTTCACAAGCCTCCCGTGTTTCGGGGGAACGTCCTGAAGCCTCTGTCCTGGGGACCACCTGCCTGGGGCAGTGGGCGTCCTGACGGTCACTCGGGCTTCTGACGGTGGCTTGGATTCCCGTCCCATTGCCGCTC
The DNA here is from genome assembly GCA_006408695.1 of Aepyceros melampus. NCBI lineage: Eukaryota > Metazoa > Chordata > Mammalia > Artiodactyla > Bovidae > Aepyceros > Aepyceros melampus. The sequence continues at coordinate 88,492 of SJXQ01005502.1, read as the reverse complement.
TCCTGAGGCCACTGCCCACGGGGTAAACAGGATGCGGGAGAGCTTGCGGCCGCCATCTGCCTTGTCCATTCATTTGCTGGGTCTCTCCGAGGAAGGAGGCTCCCCGCCTCCTCACCTCAACCCTCCCCTCCAGTGACTCAGAGTCTCAGAAGGAAACCCTGACTCCTGGGGCCATTTCCTCACGGTACTGTAAGCCAAGCAGCCTCGCTTCTGCCTCTGTTTCCCAGCCCACCCTTTCCCTGAGCTCAGGGACAGGGATGGGCGCTTTCCTCTTTGGTCGTGTCTGAAAGGAAGGAACAGCTTTCTGTGGCTCATAAAAGCTAAAGGGGAAGTGAGGAAACAGGAAGAAGTATGGCAGGGGCGGGGGCAGGGGTCAAGTCCCCTGTAGCCAAGCCCACCCAGCTCTCAGAGCCGCCCAGGGCTGGTCACGGTTGGCTTGGGATGCTGAACTTGAAAGCTTTTTGGTTTGTTTGTTTTTGCTCCTTCAAGATGTTATAGGTACATGAAGTTTAGGTTAAAGGGGTGGGAATGGGGTACTGCTTATTTTCATTTTTTGTTTAGTGAGTGTCAAGAATTACTCTGTTGTTTATCCTTTGCTCTTTGCACTGTTTGTCCCCGCGTCTGTGTCTTGAGCTGGTGCTAGGGCTGAGAGTCTGCGTGGTAGGGGAGTTGCTGGCTGGAGTTGGGGAGGTGAGAAGGCAGGCCTGTTAGGGGTGGGAAAGGAAAGGCCTCTACTCTTCTCTATGGGATCCACCCTCTGTCCGAGCTTCTGAGATCCTTCTCAGCCCAGCTGGCCAAAGCCAAGAGCAAACGCTAACTGAGATGAAACTCCTGGTGCCAGAAGTGTGGCTCAGGTCCAGTTTCCAGTTGGACCAGGCACAGATGTCCGTGGGAGGTGGGCTGAGTCTGCAGTGTCGCCCTGATTGGGGTCAGGGACCAGCTGGCCTCCAATCAGACTTAGGGGGCTTCACTCAGCGCTGATGGGAACATCATGCCAGGAAACAATCTGTGGGACTCATGTACCCTAAACCAAATATGTTGCTCTGGGGGGAAGAAAAACAAAATAACAGAAAAAACCTGATGATCGAGAAGAAGCTGCTCAATGTTTACCTTGTGTTTCAGTGACTTGAAAGATGGTTCTCTTTGTTTCAGTGGTATTAGACTCGCAGGAGGACCACAAGGCCTACAGGCCCACCTGTCGTCGCTTGGAGAGTGTGATCTTGTTTTCTCGTTTCCACCGTTTGCCTAAGAGATACTGGCCCGAAATTGGAGGATCATATTAGAAGTCACTTAGGCTTTGAAGAGATGGGGTAAAGCGTTTGAGTTATGTTAACCGCCCCCTTTCTGTGCCTGGGGACTGTTTAATCCAGTTTTAGAATCGTATTGTGACTTCTTTTCTTTTTGGAGAAGCTTCTGTTTTAAGGAATTTCTCACCCTTCACATCCTGCTTCTGCCCTCTCCTGGGAAGGCCTGGCCATGGCTTTTAGGATCTGAGTTGAACTTTGGAAAGCAGCAGCAGTATTTTCCCTTTCCTAGCACTTACGCGCCTTTCCCTAGAAATGGGCTCACCTTGGGAAGCCCAGGGGGAGAATCAGCAGATTCTCCACCCTCCCTGGGGGTTGGGGAAGGACCCACCCGGTCAGCACAGTGCCTTTTCCTCTCCTGCTCTGAGCCAGGATGGGTGTTCCCACGAGATTCAGGTCTGGGCAGGGAGTCTCACTGTTCCTGCCATGGGGCTGCCTCCCCGTCCCTTCCCTCCCTTCCCCTTTGCTGGCCGGCTCTGACCTAGTCCAAGTGTCTTCTTGCCCCGGGGAGCCTTAATGGCATCAAGTGGCAACATATAATGCTATCCTCCACGCCTCTCCAAAAAGACTTAGAAGAGCAGATGAGCTTTCCAGAATCGGAGACTAATAAGAGATACTCCTGTGTCACAAAAACAAGGTGGGGAGGGAGGGTAAGCTTAGGGCCTCGTTCTGCTGTGACCCTGGGGAAGGAGCCTAAGGGATGGTGCAGAAGTAGAACCAGAGACACCCGGGATCCATTCAGAAACCAGAGAAGGAATCTGCTCCTCTTCTGTGGGAAGAGACGATTAGGGATGAAAGGCTCTAAGAAAATTGCAAAGAAGCCTTAACGTTCAAGCTTCAGAGAGATCGGAGTCGTTTCTCCCTTTCAGTCCGAGCTAGGGCTCCTTCTGTATTTAGACCTCTCCTGGGGCAAGAGGGCTAGATTTCCTCGTTTTGTTACAAGACTAGGTTGGCACCAATGCATCCACTGCCCGGAGCGGGTGATGATCTCTGTTACATGGGTGGCTCACTGCTGATCTGGTGTGTCCTTGCCTAGCAGCCTTTGGCTAGATGGCTTTCAGCTGCCAGACCATTTGGATAAGGGCAGGCAATTTGGGGCCTGGCTGGGTTGGCAGGGAAAGAGCAAGATGGATCTCTTGAGACGGGTTCCCCGCTCCTGCCCCCACCCCCAGGAGTATAAAAACAAGGAGCCAGGATGGTGCTGCCAGCCAGGGAAACAGTAGTGCCTGTTGGAATTGGCAGAGAGGCCCCTTGGCACCTCTTGCATCCAGGCAGTCTTGTGAGATGGGGGCATGCAGCACCAGGAAAAGCAGGACTCCATTCTCACCTCTATTTTGAGCTTCAGGCCTTTATTTCAGTACGAGGAAAAACAATAACAATCTGAAGTGCGCTTTCTGTCCTTTCAAAGGACAACTGTCAGGAAAGGAGGGCTGAGTTGCCAGGTGGGAGAGCAGAGTTGGCAGGGCCAGGCGGGAGGACAGACCCAGGAGTGAGACACCCTTGACTCCTCTCTTCCCTGGTGTGTCGTGATCCAGGGAATGAAAAGAAATTGGACCCTGGATCAGTCCCCTCCGAGGATTTTCCTTCCCCCAACCTCTCCCATGCTTGGACCAGCTGTCCCTTCAGAGCTCGGGGCAGCCTCTTCAACCATCATTGGCCTAAGCTGGGCTTGTAAGGACACCAGCCTGCCCCTCTTGGTCGGTTGATTCTGTACTAAGTGCTGGAGCCACAGTGTCCGGTTCATAGTAGCCCTCGTAGCTCCTGTTCTAAAAGCCCGTCCTCTCCCTCTGGAGGCCAAACCTGCTCTGTCTGTAGCCACACACGCATTTACAGCGACGCAGCGGGGTGTGACTGAGGAGCTTTGAACCTGGCTGGCCCGGGAAAGCTGCCGGGGTGCACAGAGCTGTCTTTCCTTCTGGGGTATCTCCATCTGCCCCTACCTTCCCATGCCCCAACCCAACTCCCACCAAAAAGTGGAAAAAAAAAAAAAAAAAAAAGATGTTTTCACTGTCCATTGCTTTGTGTTTTAATAAACAATTTGCAGTGACACTCTGTGTTGGGATTGAGTTTGAACTTGATCGCAAAGAAGTGAGGTGGAGACCCAGGGGCTCTCTTGGCTGCCAGGGGTTCCCTGTGGAGTTTCGGGAGCTTTCTCTCCTCTTCACCGGGATGCTTGGCTAAGGGAACGAAGTTTTGTGAAATGCTGCTGGGCCTTTTCAACTGGCAGCTGCTCTCTCAAGGAAAAATAAACAATTATTTTGTTTTGTTTCCACTTTCACTGGAACACCAGGCTGGGACTCTCACTTCCAAGACACACTGAGCCCATTGCTTCTTCCTCTCCGGTTTTCCCCTCAGCTTCCACAATAACCCATGGACAGACTCAGCTGTGAGACGGTTTTCTCTTCTTTCTCCTCTTTTGGTGTGCTTTCAAGTGTCGACAAGCTCAGAAATACGAAGCTCAAAAAAACTTCAGCAATTTACCCCAGACCAGCCAGTAAATGGCCAAGCCAGGATTCAGACCCAGTCTGTCTGGTGGCAAAGCCCATGATCTTGCTAAGGCTGTAGGAATAATTGTTACAGATACCTTCGACTGAGCCTTTGAAATGGGCCTGGCAGAAGGCCCAGCACTTCCACAGTTGTTAACCTGTTTAATCTTTAACAAACGAGTTGTTTTTCACCTTTAAGAGGTGAAGTGACTTGCCGAAGGTCACAAAGCCAGCAAAAGGCAGGGCTGAGGTTTTACACCAGGACTCTCACTCTTGACCATGACTCTCCGGCTTTCTATAACACCCCTCGCCCCCGCCCGCCCCTGACACCATGTTCTGTGTTTCTCCAAGCAGGACCGAGGCTGCTGGTATGGGGAGAGGGAGGGAGAGTGTGGCCTGCCTCCCCTCAGTTATCCCTTGAAGGGCAGAATTCAGCGCTTGGCTCCAAGAATGAAACCACTGTTGATGGAGTCTGTTCTCAGGGCTCAAATAAGCCAGGAGGCCCACAGAGCCTCATTCTTCGCTTGAGCCCACCCATAACTAGAGTTCTTGACTAATTTAGACTTGGCTGTTACTATTTCAAGTAGCTTCGCGTGAGCTGCCAAATGGGGAAGAGACCTGAAGAAGCCCTACTCTAGGGACTCACAGGGAGGGAAATTGTCTGACAGAAGGTCTTGGGCCAAGTGCCGGGGGGTTGGGTTAAACCACTCTTGGGTCCAGATCTTAATCTTGCTGAGGAAATCAGGCTCCTGGTTGGCTGGAGCCAATGTGTCAGACCTTTCTCCATACTTAGTACCCCATGCCCCTCCACCGCCCCCACAGAGGAAGAAAGAAAGAGTTTTTCCAAGATTTACTGGAATGCCTGTTGCCATAGCAATGGTGAGAGGTCAAGGCAGAACAGAGGCGAAGCACGGAGGTCTGGAGCAGGCGGCCTCTGCTCTCTAGCAATCGGAAATGGTAGGCACCTCACCGCATTTATCTGGCCCAAGAGTCTTAGTTTTGTTTATTGTTAACCACTTACATTAGTGAAAAACAATCCCACTTGTTTTTTGGCTTGGGCCTTAAGACGACTCCTGGGTTTTCTTTTATTTTTTGGCCATGAGGCATGTGGGATCTTAGTTCCCTGACCAGGGTTTGAACCTGAGCCCCCTGCCTTCGAAGTGGATCGCCAGGGAAGGCCCTCTCCTGGGTTTTCTCATGGCTTCTACTTGACCTCCCACCTGTTGCTTCCTTAAACCTTGGTCCCCGACGCGTCTCCTTTCTGTGCTGACTTGACTATTCTTTCATCATTGCACTGCACTCGCCCGTCCAGCTCCATGGCCTTTCCCTGCCCAGGGTGCCTGCCTTCAGCAGAGGGGTTGTGGAGAAAGTGGGCACTAAATGTATTGCCATAGCGACTGTTCATGAGACACTCTCTCAGCACAGTGCTTTTCCCTGCTGTTTTCATCTCCTCTCAACCCCAGGAAAGACCAGTCACTGGCCTGATATGTAAATAAGAAAACAAAGGCTCAGAGGGCATATGTGACCTACCCTGTGTTCTTTTAACATCATGATGTATTACTCTTTTTTGAGATGGAGTTTATTATTAAAATTTTTTTTTATTTTTAAATTACAAAAGTATGAAAACATTCACAGGAAACTTGGAAAATACAAAACAAGGTTACATATCATTCTATATATTACAATTATCTTTAAGTAGATAAATTTAAGATTTTTAGTTGGTGTTTCAATATCAAACTCTCAAAAATTAATAGAATGAATATACAGAGAAGTAGAAGGATATAGTAGACTTGAAAAGCACTATGAACCAGTTCCACATAATTGAGATTTTATACAGTATTCAAGTTCCTATAGACTGTAAACCAAGATACACTGGAACATATCCATGGACATAAAACATGATGTACTAAAAAGAAGGAACATTTTGAGGGCAGATAACTGAGAAAGCTGGGTGTTGGTTACACAGAGGTTTATTATATTATTCTTTCTCTGAAAAAGAAAAGCAACCTTTTAAGGCTTAGTGATACAAAGTGCAAAAGCACATTTAAAAATTTATATGGGGTACACGATGTAAAAAAGATTCATCTGTCTTAGCCCTACCTCTTTAATCCCTAGAGGATAATACACATGTTTAGGTTTGGTTTATATCTTCCATTTTATATGTATTTATATATTTATATGTACATATACAGTCCATGGAGTCACAAAAAGTCAGGTACGACTGAAGCGACTGAACACGCATGCATACACATAATTTACATATGTATTTATTTTGCACATGTGCAAATGTGCCTTTAGCATTCCATTAAGGAATTACTGAAAACAGTATATGCAAACAAACAGTATATGGTTGATTCCTTAGTTCCACTGAAGGGACTGTAGGTTCGATCCCTGGTTGGGAACTAAGATCCTGTGTGCCATGTGGAACAGCCAAAACAAAACCAATATATGCACTTAAAATGTTGAAATTTCTGCCCTCAAGAATACTACACAAATGTCCGCCCCCCAGTCTTATGCTGTATGACTTTGGAATATACCATGAATCTTTTGGAAGCAGGTGGGATAAAAGTAATAAATGAATACTTAAAAAAAAAAAGAGCCCTCGGCCAGGGAGAGAAGTGACTTGGGTACTAGGGAAATTACTAGTTCTCAGTTTCCTAGACCACAAGGCCCCGCCTGCAGTCCCAGCCACGACCCGCGGATTCAATGGATGCCACCTCAGGGAGGCAGCAGGAAGGAGGACTGGACTTCCCTGTCTCAGCAGAGAAAAGCCCTGTGATGTCCTGCTTACCTTGGCCTCACCAGCTCTGGGCCTCACCTGCCTGGCCTGATTTGAGGCTGACTGCCTGGCAACCCTGAGACTGTCCTGGAAAACAGCCACTGGCACACCTCTCACAGGGAAGAAACTAATCCGCTGAAAGAGAGGGACCTGAAGAGGACTGAATCGGGACAAAAGGGAGGTCAGCCTCTTCACTCCTGTCTTCCCACGTTCTGGCCCAGGCAAACACGGGGGCTGTTGTTTAATGCAGTAAATCTCTATTTTCCTTTTTCCACCAAACGGAATGAGAAGACGTACTTTTCAAAAAACACTTTTTATTTAACAGCCTTTTGACATACCTTAGGACGATTTGGTGAGAGGCTGATTGGAGTTTACAGCCCTGATTTTTCCAACTCCTTTTTAAAAAGGAATAATTACAGATCTTGTTTCTTTCTTTTGGGGTGCTTGCTATTCTCCTAAAGACTAATCTTTTTAACCACAGTTTACAGATAGTGATCAGAAAGAGTACAGGCCTCAGCTCCCATATATAGCAGTATTTATTTAAATTTCTTTTTGAACAGAAAAAAGTGATCCAGTCTGAGGTAGCTTTCAAGTTTTCAAGAGATAATAAGGCTACTCTGACTTAGAATCTACCTTCTAGACAAGATCCAAAGTTATTTATTTATTTCAAAGTAAACAAGCAGCCCGTGATCATGTGCTTGTTGTGATAAAATAGCATAGAAGCAGCTCAAGAGTGTTGAAAGAGAATATATCCCCCTTCAGTCCCTTCTAATACTCTGCTCCCCAATGGGAACCTCACTTAATACATTATATCCAAACCCCTTCCATTGCAGTCACATACAAATATTCATGTACTTTTAAATTTTAAGTGAATGGGATTATATGCCTTGTCCACCTCCCCTCACAAACTTAATCTATCCTTGAGGTCTTTCCATACTAGTACATGGAGACTGATCTCATTCTTTTTAACAGCTGTATGACATGAATAGATGCAACTGTAACTTACTGTAAATTTTCAGTGTTAGAATGGTCCCTCAACTTTGTGAATACATATCGGCTAAATTCCTGGATGTGGAATTGCAAGTAAAGTGGTCAACACGCTTGTCATCATCCCTAAAAAGAGAAAAGCCAGGATCCAGGTAACTTGAGTTCTGGTGCTCCGAGAACAAAGATTCATGGAGCAAGTGATTGTGGGAAGTGGCTGTGTGCTCACCCCCGCCCCGCCCATCACCATCTTAGTGATTCACGATCAAGTAGCATATTAACATTTCGGGAAATTCTTCAGTAGCTACTTACTGCTGAGTAGTTTGAAAAGAATTGTTTGCAAAGGGAAACAGCTTAATTCTCTGTACACATCTTAAAATTCCCTGAACAGTTTGAGAAGTCCCACCCGGGGTTGGGGGAAGAGGTGGGGGTGGGTAATCTCTCCAAGACAGGACAGTGTTTTGATAGGAACTTGACCACATACTGTTTCACCCTGCTGGGCCACTGAGGTGGAGTCAGGTTTGGATTTTATCCAGAGACCAGATGAGGCTTATCAGCTGCTCCCAAACCCCTCATATCGGGTGAGAGGACCCAGCAAGTCCTGCATAAATCCAGTCTTTTGAGGCTAACCGTAGAGAGATGGGTAGAGTTTCACTTTGGCCTGAGCCTAACAGGTGACATAGCCTTGCAGACACATTTTCAGCACTCAGGGCGGGGGCCTCCCAACACCAAAGAGAGCAGATCCTGACTCAAGCAAAGGAGGCACTCGGGGTGTAAGAGGGCAGTGTCTTCCCCCCTCCCATTCACCTCCAGTTGACAAAACGGTGAACTTTCAATTTTCCGTGCAGACGTTACCCCTGAAGCCTCTCCTCCACCCTGCAGACCACTCCTGTGTACTCTGGTAGCACCTCTGCTGCTACGGTTAGCAGTCTGGTTTGTCTTCTAGTTCATTCACACTAGGCTGGTCAAGAGGAAGGGCCATGTAGTGAATTATGTACCTCACAGTCTTCTCCAACAGAGTGGGAGCTCTTCCATAGCACCATGCTGTGCAAGCCTTCCTTCACGCATTCATTCATTGTCAATCATTATTGAGCACCTGGTGCTTTCAAATTGTGCTGCTGGAGAAGACTCTTGAGAATCCCTTAGCAAGGAGATGAAACCAGCCAATCCTAAAGGAAATCAATCCTGAATATTTGTTGGAAAGACTGAAGCTCGAATACTTTGGCCATATGATGCGAAGTCGACTCACTGGAAAAGACCCTGAGGCTGGGAAAGATTGAGTGCAGGGGAAGGGGGCCACAGAGGATGAGATGGTTGGATAGCATCACCAACTCAATGGATATGAGTTTGAGCTAAATCCAGGAGGCAGTGAAGGACAGGAAAACCTGGAGTGCTGCAGTCCATGGAGTCTCAGAGAGACATAGCTGCTGAACAACAAGCATTAGTTCAGTTCAGTTCAGTTGCTCAGTCGTGTCCGACTCTGCGACACCATGGACCTCAGCCGCCAGGCCTCCCTGTCCATCACCAACTCTTGGAGTTTACTCAAACTCATGTCCATTGAGTTGGCGATGCCGTCCAACCATCTCATCCTCTGGCGTCACCTTCTCCTCCTGCCTTCAATCTTTCCCAGCATCAGGGTCTTTTCAAATGAGTCAGTTCTTTGCATCGCGTGGCCAAAGTATTGGAGTTTCCGCTTCAACATCGTCTTTCCAATGTATATTCAGGACTGATTTCCTTTAGGATGGACTGGTTGAATCTCTTTGCAGTCCAAGGGACTCTCAAGAGTCTTCTCCAATACCACAGTTCAAAAGCATCAATTCTTTGGTGCTCAGCTTTCTTTATAGGCTGCCCAAATACAGTGGTGAATACAGCAGACTCAATCCCTGCCCCTTTTCATATTCTTATATTCCTTGTAGCCTAGTTCAATGTCTAGCCCAAAGCCTGACGCAGTAGGGTTTAAGAATGGCAATCTAATTTGAAAGCTGCTTTTGCACAGCAAACACAGTCTTAACTTACCTTCTAGACTGCAGATGAAAACACATTTTCTCAAGATGCCTTGTTTACATTTTATGTGCTAGAAAGTCATTTGACCGTACGAAATATATATGTTAGATGTTTGGAGTGACTTCGGGGGCCAAGTGGAGAGTGCGGGGTACTAACCTGGCGGCCCACCTGGCTGGACCAGCGCCGAAGTCGGGGCTCCAGCGGAGCGGGCAGGGTAGGAGCGGGGAGCGCCAGCGACGCGGGTCGCAGGCCCCGCCCACCTCGGCCCCGCCCCCAGGCCCCGGCCCGGCCCCGCCCCCTCTCTCCATAGTTACGGCGCTGCGGAGGCGGCGGCCATCTTGGCGGTGGAGCGATGAGCGGGTCGAACTCGAAGGCTGCGGCCTTGGGGTCGGCCGTTGGGCCCGGGGGTCTGGTAACTGGCAAGGAAGAGAAGAAGAAGGCGGGCGGCGGCGTCCTGAACAGGCTCAAGGCGCGGCGGCAGGCGCCCCACCACGCGGCAGACGACGGCATCGGGGCAGCGGTCACGGAGCAGGAGCTGCTGGCTCTGGACACCATCCGGCCCGAGCACGTCCTGCGCCTCAGCCGGGTCACCGAGAGTGAGTGCGGGGCCGGCCGCGTCCTCCCCTCGGCACTGGGCCCCGGGCCCCGTGTCGCCTTCCGCGGAGCCGGCCGCTCGCCGCTCGGCGGGCCCGCCCAGGCGCCCCCGACTGGCCAGGCCTCGTGCCCACTGCTCCGCCCGGCCGGGTCGGCGCTCCCCGCCCTCACCTACACCTGGTTGGGATGGGTCCCCTTGAGCTCGACTGCCCTCCCCTGACTCCAGCCGCGTCAGGCTTCCCTGTGGCCCAGCCGACCGTTCTCAGCTGGCTCTCCTTGGGTGGCGACGGACCCCGTCTTGGCTTCGTAACTAGCTCCTCCTGACCCTGGCGAGTGGGCCGCTGCCTCTCCCCGACTCCCTCAGCCCCCCGTTCGCTGCTGTCAGTGAAGTTCCTGCTCAGCTTGGCCCCTCGACCTGAGCCAGCTTCTGCTGCCCTCTGCCAGCCCAGACCCCTACCTGCTTTCTCCGCGTTTCCCCCCACTTCGGCCCCCTGGACAGCCCGTCCTCGCCCCAGCCTGCCGTGGCTCCCTGCCTCGGCCCCCGGCCTCTCTTGGGTCCCAAGCGTTGCCCCCTTTGCGTGCAGGTGGGCTTTCCTTTCCTTAAGTACATTGCCGCGGCGTTTCCGGCAGCATTTATGTGTATATAATGTATATATTAATAAAGTCTCAGTTCCACGTATAAAACCGAAATGTGAATCCTGCTTTTGACACTTGGTCTAGTGATTGACGAATATTTCAGAGTATCAGAGATGCATTTCTTGCATAGGATGCAACGGTTTCACACCTTCTATTGACAGAAGAAGTACATAGCCCGCCCCCTGTCCTGGCTCTCCTCCCTCTTGTTCTCATGCTCTGACTTGCTGCCCTTTCTCTTGCTGCTGTTTCCCCCTGAGTTTCCAACCTTAGGTTAGAGCCTGCTTGCCCAGCCCACCCACCTGCCCCATCCTCCTGACTTCTAACTTTGAAGTCCCAGCACCAGCTTGATGGATTAAGGCTGCTCTCCTTTTATCTGTTGACTTGCTTTGGTCCGAAGCTCAGGTGGCCCTCAGGAAGCTGGAGGCCATCCCAGTGATTTGAGGATGGCAGTTTGAGGCCTTGGTTCAACCCGTGTGAAATAGAATTCCCATCTCCTAAGACAGTTTTAATTTGTTCTGAGTATTGTCACGTGTCCGTTTTCAATCACTGTTTGCCTTGGGACTATCCTTTGCACACCTGAGTGTGTCTTTAGATGGTCTTGCTATTCTGTTTCATAGAAACATTGTGAAAAAGCTGCTTTTGTTCTGACCCAGTTATCACCAGGGGTTCTGAAAGTACGGAAATGCTCACCACCTCACCTTTTCCCACCTGCTTTCTCCTGACAGCAAGGGTGAATCCAGCCGCTAGTGGCTGACGCTAAGTGGCATGCTCAGCGGGCACTCAGGCCCTGTGTAGGAACTTAAGCTTGGTGCCCTTGCTTCAGAACACCTCCATAGCTTCTTGGAGAAAGTCATACGTCAGCTTGGTGACCTCTGGATTTTGTTACTTTTCTTAAAAGTCTGTTCTGTTCAGCAGAGTATTTATTGAGGCCCCTGTAAAGGTGCAGAATCAATATCAGTGCCTTGGGAAGTTATGGAATAACTGGTAGCTCTCAATTTTGCCATCTTATCGGAGAATCAGCTTGTAAAACATGAAACAGCGAACGCAGCGGGCAGTATGAGATACAGTACCAAAGTGAACTGTGGAGATGATGTTCTCAGGAATCATAGTGGAAAGACAGAAATGAAGTCATCTTTGGTCAGCACCGTCTTGATTAACAGATGAAGCTATTGGCAGCTCCATCTCCCTTTGGCCTCATGCCCTCTCCAGCAAATCTGTCCTGCCACCTGGGTGGGTATGGCCCACCGCCTGGTTTTGTGCAGCCCACAATCCAAGAATGATTTTTACCTTTTCAAATGATTGGGGAAAAATATCTCTTGGGACAGAGTTATATAAAATTTGTATTTTTTTGTCTGTAAATAGTTGTGTGACTGCATTTGTGCTACAGTGACAGAGTTGAGGAGTTGTAATAGTGACTGTGTGTCCTCAAAAACTAAATTACTCATTTTCTGACCCTTTACAGAGAAAGTTGGCTGATCTCTGCTTTGTGATATGGTCAGCAAGCATGCCCCGTGTTCACCAGTGCGTGCGTGCGTTGTGCTCGCTCAGTCGCGTCTGACTTTTAGGTCAGCATGTTTTTAAATGGATTTATAAAAAAGTTCTGTTGTGACTTCTGATGAAAGGTTTGTAGGTCATTTTTGAACTGTTTCCAGAGAAATTCCCTTCTGCCCTCTCTTCTAAACCAAGTCCATGCACTTTTCTCCTTTCTTGGATCCCATAATTCTCTGCACGCAACTTTTGCCAATAACATAAGAGGAAGTTTTGGGGTATATTTGAAGTTTTGGGGTATATTTTATGTCAGAAAAAAAAAAAAACCCGAGTTTGCTTCCCCACTTGAGAAAGAAATGGTAGTTTTGGAGGATTATTTAACAGCATTGGTCTCTCTCTCATTTTCAGATTATTTATGTAAACCTGAAGACAACATCTACAGTATTGATTTTACCCGCTTCAAAATTCGAGATTTGGAGACAGGGACAGTGCTTTTTGAAATTGCCAAACCTTGTGTTTCAGGTAGGTCTCAGTATCGTATCAACAGTAGTCAGTTGACCGTTGGAGCAAAGAGTCTTTGAGGCATGAATTTTTGTGTGCCATCGCATCCTGTGTCACGGACGCCAGCCAGGCCTGCCTCTGAGCTGCCTCCTAAAGCCTGGCCTGCGGGCTCGAAGCTGTGCTTGTTGAGTATTTACTCTGCACTGGTTTTGGGTTCCACAGCTTTCTGTTTACATCAGCTCATGGAATCCTCACACTTCTGTGCGGGGTTATTATCCTTATCTTCCAGATAAGGAAACAGGCCCAGAATTTCCAAGTGACTTTCCTAAGGTCCATGCTCTTTGATCTGACCGTGTCACCTCCATTTAGGAAGGAATCTTTGAAATGAAAGTATAATGAGGAAAGCCTGCCTGAGCCTTGAGTCATGGGGACACTCTGGAAGGGCGATGGGGAGGCTTCTAGTCCACATCATGAGGCAGTTTCTTTCTCTTCTCACGCCCTTTCCATTGAATAGTGTCTCAGATTTCCTAGTTAGTCCCGGTTTGGATTTTAATCTCCAGCATTTTCTGATGACCAGAAGGCCCAGGCCTGTGAACTCAGTTGCTTGGGACCCCTTCAGTTAGCCTTGAATGAATACTGCTTGTGCTTGTGATGTGGTTCCAGGGCACTTCATTTCTGACTAGGGGACTACTTGTAGGTCTGGGGAGCATGTCACTGGAGATTGAGCGCCCCCTGGAGTTTGTTTTTAGAACACCAGCCCAGATAGGCCAGAGTTGCAGCCAGTCTGTTAATGACTCTTTTTGCCAAGCTTTTCGCATCTATTTGCTATTCAGAAGGAGCCTGTAAGTTTGGTAAGATAGCTGTTAGTAACCAAGTAAGTCAAAGGCTTTCATGAAATAGTCACAGCCAAAACTTAAGGCATCTGTCTCCTGACCCCACTTGAGATTGCTGCCGTGATCCCGGACTGACCAGGGCACTAAAGGCTCGAGCTGGTAGGTACTTACCTTGTATTGGGAGGGTCAGGGCCACCTAGTTTCCTGGGTCTGTACCATTCGCATCTCTAAGCTTCCTGTCCTGGTGGTGTTAAGATGTTCCCAGGACCCAGGGAATACCAGGGCTACTTCCGGTGTATGGATTTGGATGAGACAGGACTGAGAGTAGTCATTTCAGTACAAAACTGAACTGTCACAGGAAGGTCAGCATCAGACACTGTAAAAATACCTTGATTTTCAGCCCGTCCAGTCTTGAAGGATCTTGATTCACTAGGGCACACGCCGAACCAGAGCCCTCCTGCAGCACTTTTCTGATGAGCTCGAATCCTCGAGAAGATCCGCTCTATATTTCTTTCTGAATCCCATGGTTGGAGCCGGGCCTCTGGAGTCTTTACCTTTGAACTCCCACTCAGCCTGGTTGTCCACTGCTTTCGGTATATTTGATACTAAAAAGACTTCTCTTTTCTTGTATTGTTCAGCCTAGACCTGGAAAAAAATGCTCTTGCAGGACACTGGGTGGCTACTAGAGAGGGCGCTAACTCCTGGTTCACGTTAGAATGTTTGCTAGTTCCTTTTGGGTTCAGGAATGGGCTAGACCGAGCCCGTCACTGCTGGCGTGGACCGTCTTCTTTCTTGGGTCCCACATGTTGGTTCATGGCCCATCTGCTTCACGTTTCACCCTTTCCCAGATGGTCAGAGCGTTGGGCCTGGTATGGCCTGGAATAGGCAGTAATCCAAGGAGGTGCAGTTCCTCAAGGCTGAAGGTCACTGTCTTTCATTTAAATAGCAGAATTATTTCTAGGGATTTGTCTTTGCTGTGTCAGAAATTTATATATTCTTTGAAGGTGCCTTCTCGATAGTTTCAACTTTTGCAGCCTCCTTATTTTGCTTAGCAGCAAGCACATTAACTTGGTCAACAGCCGACCTGGTCTGTAAAGCACAGACCACCTCAGGGGCCTGGTACCCAGCTGGTGTTTCAGGCTTCAGCATTAGGACATGGCCCAAGGCCTCAGGTTATATAAAAGGCAGATAGCCTCTGTTTAAGAATAGGCTTCGAGTCTGATGGGCCTGGATCCACATCCCTGCTCCCTTAATTTACTATAGGCTCACTACGCGTTATTGAACTTCACAGATAGTGTGTTTTTTTTAATAAATTGAAAGTTCATGGCAGCTTTGTATTAAGTCTGTTGGCTCCATTTTTTCAACAACATTAAAAAAATTTTAATCAATGTATAGTTGATTGACAGTGTTGTGTTAGTTTCTGGTGTATGGTTATACATATATATTTTTTCATTTTCTTCCCCATTATGGTTTATTACAGGATATTATATGTAGCAGCAGCATTTATATTTTGCTATGTTGCATGGCTTTGCAGGATCTTAGTTCCCTGACCAGGGATCCAACCCATGCCCCCTGCAGTGGAATCACAGAGTCTTAACCACTGGACCACCAGGGATTTCCTGGCAGCATTATTTTCATTTTCTTTCTTTTTTTTAATATTTACATTTATTCAATTTACTTCTTTGGCTGCTCTGAGTCTTAGCTGTCGCCTGTGGGATCTAGTTCCCCAACCGGGGATTCAACTCTGGGGTTTTGATTGAAGACTAGGGGGAGTTTGGACTGTGAGCTCACCTCTCTGGGTCTGTAAAGTGGAGATAAAATGAAGACAACACCTCTAGGGTTGTTAGGACCCTGTGAGGTGTGCAAGATGGAGCCAGGAATCTCAGCAGGTGCTCAGTGAGCACGGCCGTCCTGCTGTGGGTGTCGGTACCTGCGATTGGTTGTGCTCTTTGCTGAGCTGGCGTTTCATGTGCCCTTTCAGACCAGGAGGAAGAAGAGGACGAGGAAGGGGAGGCAGGTGGAGATGTGGACGTCAGCGCTGGCCGCTTCGTCCGCTACCAGTTCACACCGGCGTTTCTCCGCCTCCGCACTGTGGGCGCCACGTGAGTCCCGGCATCTCCTGAGGGGAACACCTTCTTCTGGTTCACAGAGAAGAATGTCCTCTGTTGGGTTGGGGCTGGCCCTAGCGGAGAGAGGAGGCAACAAAGCCGGGCTCACGGAGATGATTGTGTTTCACAGGGTGGAGTTCACCGTGGGAGACAAACCTGTGTCAAACTTCCGGATGATTGAGCGGCACTACTTCCGGGAACGCCTGCTGAAAAATTTTGACTTTGATTTTGGCTTCTGCATCCCCAGTAGCAGGAACACATGCGAGCACATCTATGAGTTTCCTCAACTTTCTGAGGATGTCAGTACGTATCCCTCGACTTGTGCAACGTTCTGGATCTTTCAGCTTAGCAGGAGTGGACCTTGAAGTGAAATCCATCTGGTCTGGCGATCTCGTTGGCAGAGAAACAGGGATGTGATTGGTCTCGAGTCACTTGACCTCAGACTTCGCGTTTCCTCTTGCTCCTGTCTCGTGTTTCACACTCTGGGCTCTGCTGGCAGTGGGACTCTGAAGGTGTTAATACAGGCCATCCTTTAAGAAGCCTGTGCGGGGAAGGGTGTGATGGAGATGAGAGGAGACCCCCACCCTCCCCGGGGCGCCCGTTCCGTACACAGCCAGTCACGGTTTCACTGTCCTGGATCCCAGTTCCTGCTCAGCACTGCACTGGCCTTTTGCTTCCTTCTTAATCAGCTATTGTGAAACTGAGCTGAGTGTGATTCTTGATCTGAGGACCACCTCTTTCTCATTCTCTGCCAGTAGAAGGGTCATGAGATAAACTGTCAGAATAAATCAGGCAGGAAATAGTGAGCTGGTCGAGGTCTGGGAGCAGGGGTGACAGAATGGAAACCAGGCCTTAGGAAGAGATATGGGGAGGAAAACCTGGGGGAGGCACCAAGCAGGGAAGGCCAGGCCAGGGAGGAGATGGACTCGATGACAGAGGACGAACAGGCTGTGTAGTCCTGTGGCTTCCGTCTGGCTCTCTCACATTAGCATCGCCTGTGGGTTGTGAGGGTAAGTTGTTCCGGAGCAACAAGGGTGCAGTGGGGTCCTGGGAGTGGTGGTGGAGTTTAGTTGAATTGTGGCCAGTCTTCTCAGAGCCCCGGATCCTTGGGGGTGTTGCTTCCTGACAAGTGTTCTGTGCTTGTGCAGCAGTGCTGTTCACAGTAAAGTGAGGGTAGATGAGGAGTGGGCAGGGTGTCAGCTGCATCCGCTCTCATCGTGATCCCGTTTTTAAAGCCTGCTCCCCAAGCTGAGCTGGAACATGTTGATACTTGCAAGAGAAGATTAGGTACAGCATTTCAAGTTTTTTATCAAAGGCCAGCCATCTAACTTTCTCTTCTTGAAACCAGATAAGCTAAAAGAGGATGGGGGTCAGTCCTCTGGATGTGAGCTAAATAACGTCGGTGAGTTCAAAGGACTTGAAGCAGTCAGCGCACCTTTTGAGAACTGTGGTCAGCAACAGCGCTTCCTCCAGAGGATTCAGAATAGCACATGATCACTGACTCAGAATCAACCAGGGGTGATGGCTCGCAGGTCCCTTGACCCTCCATTTATAGTTAAAGACCTGGGGCAGCTGCCTCAACACACAGAAAATTCAAGTCTGGGTCCCAGGACAGGCTTGCCTTTGCAGGATTGTCGGCGAGTTAACACCACGCACCATCTCTGGAGAAGATACCTTGCCCCCTGCACTCATGCACACTTAGGATTCCTTTGTTGAGGGGTGCCTGTGGGTGGGCCCAGTGAGGCACTGCTTTCTAAATTTGGACCAGAATGTCTGGAGGTGGGGGCCAGAAGCACCAATCAGTCAGCTGCTTTGATGCATGTTGGCAGACGGGGGATCTCCTCTCCCTGGGGTTCTAACTAAGCACCAGGGCCACGGAGGGCCAGGCCCAGTGCTGGTGGCTTCCTGCTGTGGAAGAAGATGGCACGCACAGTTTGGGGGCCTCTGTGGTCCCAGGTCTCCCCAGCTCTTCAGGCCTGGCTCCCTGTGTTCTGACCTCATTATTCTGGTAGCATAAGCTCACGTTTTCAGGAAGGGCTGGTTTATGCATTTTTGTGTGTGGGTGCTCAGTCATGCCCGACTCTCTGCAGCCCCATGGACTGTAGCCCACCAGCACCTCTGTCCTTGGGATCCCCTAGGCAGGAACACTGGAGTGGGTTGCCATTTGCTCCTCCAGGGGATCTTCCCGACCCAGGGATCAGACCTGCATCTCCTGCGGCTCCTGCACTGGCCGGCGGGTTCTTTACCACTGAACCACCTGGAAATTTAGAGGGGATGCTGAGTGTTTTCCCACCTGGCCTACAGGGCAGACTCACACATAACTCTTTGCATTTTTTTCTCTTCTAACTTGTAGTTCGTCTGATGATTGAAAATCCCTATGAGACCCGTTCTGACAGCTTTTACTTCGTCGACAACAAGCTGATAATGCACAACAAGGCCGACTATGCCTATAATGGGGGCCAGTAGCAGCGGCCGGAGCAGACGGGGAGGTGCTTCGCTGTGGCCCGAGGTCCTGGCGCATGGAGGTGGTTGAAGCTGCTGTCTGTCGACACATATCTGGAATGTGGCCTCTGGAAGCCGAGGCTGGAGTGGCAGTTTCCTGTGCTCCAAGAGAGGTGCCAAGCAGTGCTGTGTCTCTTTCTCCCCGTATTTTTTCCTCCCTTTTCCCCCTGCCCCTTAGGTCGCAGAGGTAGTAAAACTTAGAAGACTCCTGGAATCCAGATAGAAAGTTTATTTTCCAGCTCCTTCAGGATGTCCTGACGAGCCTGGGTCTCTGCAGGCACAGCTGTACCAGGGAGAGAAGGCTCTTCTGTAGGTTCAGGGGCCCTCTGCGAAGCTGAGACTCCTCCCTCACCTGCAGAGCCGCCATCAGCACACTCAGACCTCAGCCTGAGCATCATCCTTAACCTGCTGGAGAGGACCTTGAACAGTGGAGCAGAGGATGGAGCCACGAGTTGAGGCGCGGGGGTGGGCAAGACTACCGAACCTAGGGAGCCGCTTACCTGTCTGACTTCCGGGATCTTGGCTGCTCCTCCTGGGGTACCCCCGAGGTTTCAGCCTGGCCGTGCCTTCGCGTTCTCCTTCCAGACGGAAGATGAGCTTGCTCTACTTTTCCTAGCTCCTGCCTTTTGAGTTTCTCCTGAAATCGAATGTGTCCGTTTTCTCTCTGGGAACTGTAGTGTCGCTGGAGGCCAGCACAGGCCTCGTGTTTGGTTTTTTATTTCAAGGTTTCTTGTGCGGAGGTTTTACAAAATGTCAGGGGTGCTCCCAGCGTACGTGATGTGTGGCTAGACTTCTCTGAGTACCAATCAGGCTCCCACGGCTCCTCTGGCTCTTGTCCCCTCTGCTTTTGTACTGAAGCTGCTCTGGAACCATCCTGGCCAGTCCCACCTAAGTAAGGCGGATTCTGGTCCTGTGGACTGCTAGTTGGAATGGTCTTGGTGTTGGGAAAGGGGGAAATGGGCTGAGGTGGCCTGGCAGAGACGTGTTCTCCAAAACGTGTGTCTCTGCACTTCCCTCAGGCCCTCACTGGACGCACTCTCCCTGCCTCAGCTCCCTACTGCTGTCTGTGTGGGCGGATTTAGGTGCTCAGGCCTAACTCCTGCCCTTCTGGTGAGATTGTTGCTGTGGCCAGGGCTCAGCGTTCATAGGAAGGTTGCAGTAGGAAGCACCCAGGCACGTGGTACCTCTGGCAGGAGCGCCACCTCCCCGGTGTTGGGGAGAAAGGCCAGGCGGGGCCGGGAGAGGAGGGCCAGCGCTTGCCGCAGGTGGACCCGGCCTTCCGCTGCCCCGTGTTGCACCCTGTTTGGTTTCTAGAGCGTGAGTGGCCTTGAACTTTGGCCCAGCGCTTTGTGCCAGGCCAGAGTCTGGGCTGTGCCAGAGGCCTGCAGCTTGCTCACTGAGCACACCCTGGTTCATCCTGGGTGCCGGCCCTGCATCCAGACCCTGAGGGAGCAAGAAACTGGGCTCCCTGCAGGACAGGCTGCTCACCCCAGACCTAATGAGCCCCGGAACTGGAGTCAGCTGCAAATCCAGGTGCCTTAGGCGTGGCTCCTTCCCGTCCCCGGCGGACGGACCTCGGCACTGCCTCTTCACCTTCTCTCTCACGGGGGCACCTTCAGCACATCTGTGTTCATTGGGCTTTGGAGCAACCCCTTCTCTCTGTGACAAGCCCACTTGGGAGAGTTTCCACTATTTGATGTTTAATTATATCTAGGAAATGGTTTGGAGCTGCCCAGAGCTCTGCTCAGGAGAGCGTGTCCCAGGCAGACCCCCTCTTGTGGGCTCATGGGCTGTGCCTCCCCTGCAGTGTTAGCGGTTGGCAGGAGGAGGGCAGGAGGAGGCCGGTGTTCTGGCTTGAAGAGTGCTGCACCCTGTTCCCAGGAACTTGCCTCAGTCTCGCTGGAGACCCCTACAAGGCAGGATGGGGATCTGTCCCCTTCTGCACTTGAAGGTCTGCTGTCTGTACCTGGGACTCCAGATTCTTGTGTCCAGCTACTCAGGAAACCTTGAGAAGCCTCTGGGGTGTTAACTAGGATAACTGAAATTCACCCTTCTGTACCCGAACTGGGGAGAGAATTGGAAATTATACTTTCTCTGAAAGCTGAACTCATCAGAAGCTGAATCAGGAGGCCGTGTCATTGAGAAGTCTGGACTGTGGGCAGCAGTTACCTGTGGGCACTGGGGCAGTTGGACAGAAACTGCCTGTCCGAGGAGACATGCCCTCCCTTTGTTCAGACCTGGCACTGGCGAGGCAGCTCCTGGAGGGACCGCATCCCAGCGACCAGCTCACCCAGCTGTGGCCAGAGGGCCTGCCGCCTGCACCCCTCCTTCTCCTGTCTCACTCCTGTCCTTCTACCCTGGGGCTCCTGGGAGAGCACCTTTCTTTTCCTGTGGCGCTTTTGGGGTGAGATGCCCTTTTAGCTTCTGCAGAGAAGACCATGGTTTATTCTATGTTTTAAGGAGTAAGCAGGAAATAAGTAAAAGTAGTTCTGGGATAATGTAGGTCATCCTCTCCTCATATATCAGCTCGTAGCTGTCTTACAGGGAACACAAGTATTCAGGGCTTTGTAGGACTTCCTGAAGGCACTCACATTCTGGACCACGCGATTCTCAAATATGGGCAGTGATTTGGGGGTCTTGGAGCTCTCCTTAGACTGAAGAGTCTTGATGTGGCAGTAGCTGAGGGGACCTTCAACTTGTTTTTTTAGTCAAAGTGGGACTCGTTTCTGGAACGGCCTCCATAGGCTGTGTCCAGCGTGCCGATTGGGTGTCTTGCCACCCTTGATACTCTTAGTGCTCCCAGTGTACTCTTAGTCTTTTGCTGTAAAGTTGCTTTCTTCCTGGTGGCCGTTGTCACTATGATGTCAGCTTGGGGAATGGGGACCATTCTCAGAATTTCAGCACAGACTCGGTGTCTGTGGGTGAGGACCCCTGATGCAGAGGGTGCCAGTCTACCCGGTGAAGGAACCCAAGTGTCGATCCTGTTTCTCACATTCCGTGTCACAGGACATCTTAGGCACAAGAAGGATCTGATGGAGGTGGATTTACCCCTTGTTGTATACAAAGGATCACATAAAGTCGTTGAACTTGTGAAAGTCTATTTTTTTCCCCCGTAAATCTATTTTTCACAGAATGTAAGAAACGTCAGTGACCAAGTCTGTCTTCGTCCCTTTCCCCTTCACCTAAGATCCTCATTCCAGTTTGTATTGTCTTTGTGTCCAAAGTAAACTAGGTGACTTATTTGTATAAAATGTTATTTTGCCACAAGAGACAGTAATAAAAGAAAGATTTTCACAGTATGGTGCCCTCTCATGTCTCCTGACTGGGCCTCTTGCTTTGCAGGGGGAGTAGGTATGGAGTGGGGGTGGGCTCTGAGTTTCTTTTCGTGGCCTTTCTGTAAATACTGTTTTAATGGGTAGCACTGGTTTCTAGAGTGATCAGGACACAGTATTGTGCTTTAGGTTTCATGTGTCTTTGCTTTACATTTTAATGAAATGGTTTGAGAATTTAAAATGCATATATATTTTAATGTTAGGTTTATTGAGGTGTGTTTTAACCATACCTCATTTAAGAGTCAATTCAACCCATTTAAGAGTATGGTTTGATGACTTTGATAAATGGATACCTGATCACAGTCATGATAAAGGACATTTCCATCACCTCGGAAAGTTTCCTCAAGTTCCTGGTATCTGCAGCCAGTTTCCCTCCCTCCACCCAACCCCTTGCAAGCAACTTCTGATTCCTATCCTTTTTGGAAAACATGCATATTTTTAATATAAAACTTATATCCATGTTTAAGGTCACAAACAATGCAAGTTAAAAATAACTCTAGTTTAGACAGTTTGTGGCACCTGAAGGTCTGTTGGCCTCTGCCTACAAACATTGATTTTCCCCTTCTCTTCCCCCTTGTCTTCTTCCCAGGGCTGGTGCCCAGGTGCAGTGGTAAAAGGTATGGAAGCCTCATTTGCCAATGACAGTAAATCTACTGTCGGTTTAGAGGCTTTCTTTTGAATGCATTTATTCTAAATGCAAGATAATATAGAAGCACCAACTCAGTGGACATGAATTTGAGCAAACTCTGGAAGATGGAGGACAGAGGAGCCTCGTGGGCATAGTCCATGGGGTTGCAAAGAATTGGACATGACTTAGTGACTTAAGGAAAAAAACCTGAAAGACTGTGCCATCTTTTAATAGATCTTCAGAAATCAGAGCAAGTCCTGGTTTCAGTCTGTGCTGGAGACAGACACCTGGCTGAGTTAATGGGGGAAGAAAGGCAGCTGGAGGGACTGGGTTCCTGGGTGCATGTGGGTGGCGCCGGGAGCCGTGGAAGTCTGACTCACACCTGGGCCCATGGAAGATGCTTGTCAGGCAAGAGAAATCGCTGTAATTTTGGGGTGCAATGTGAAGGGGTCCTGACTAAGGACAAAATGCAGCACATTAGGGCACAGCATCTAAGGCTCCCATTGGAGGGGTAGGTGGGATTCTCTGCTCCACAATTGGGAGTGAGATGCGGGACCACAGAGGGACAGGGAAGCAGCAGTATCACCCCACCTTCACAACCTCCTAGCACCCCCAACTCCTTATGCCAAATAATGAGGAGCAGCGTAAGACCCTTGCCCCTCTGGGCACTCACAGGCTAGTAGGGGACTTGATAAGATTACAGGTGCTACCTGCCAGAAATAAAACAATGGGATGGAGACTTTGCCAAGGGAAGCACCGGCCTCCTCAGGGAGGTGTTGATGGAAGGAGTCTTCCAGCGGAGGGAATGGCGACTGCAAAGGTCCTGAGGCAGGAAGCAGCTAGAGATCCTGGAGAAAAGCTGCACTGTGAGGCTTCAGCAGGGACAGCAAGGGCGCGGTGGGTTTGGGGCCGGGGAAGGCCAAGTGGAGTTTTTTAGATTACGGAACTGGATTTTAAGTGACAGCAGCAGCAGCAGCAGCAGCAGGCTCGCCCCCTGGAAAGTTTTAAGGTCAGCCTAGAACCAGGAAATCAACCCTGAATATTCATCGGAAGAACTGAAGCTGAAGCTCCAATACTTTGGCCACCTGATGAGAAGAGCCGACTCATTGGAAAAGACTCTGATGCTGGGAAAGCCTGAAGGTGATTGAAGGCAGGAAGAGAAGGGGACGACAGAGGATGAGATGGTTGGACAGCACCAGCGACTCAATGGACATGAATTTGAGCAAACTCCGGGAGATGGTGAAGGACAAGGAAGCCTGGCCGGCTTCAGTTCATGGGGTCGCAGAGTGGGATACGACTTAGCGGGCTGAACAACGGAACCAGCTTCGGAGACTTTCCCTAAACAGTTGGATTATCTCTGCGGTGGGAGTGGCGGGTTGAGGCGGCCACCCGCGGCCGGCCCCGCCCCCGAGGCCCGAGGGGCGGGGCTCCTGAGGCGCAGGTCCCTCCCCGCGCGGCCCGGAACCCGTGCTGCAGCCCGGAGGTCGCCGGGAAAAAGCCCTGTACCAGCCCGCCGTGTCTGTCCTCCATGGCTGCCACGCTGCTCGCCCGGGCCTGTGGCCTTGTCCGCGGAGGTGAGTGCGTTCCGGCCCCGCGCGGTGGGGCGGCGGGCGGGGCGGGCGTGGGTCCGGGCAGCGGGTTCACCCCTGCGGCAGGGCAGGCGGACGGGCGGTGCCCCCTCCGGATCGCAAGGCCTTTGCCCCAGTTAGGCAGCTCCTTGCGCCTGCGTGGCCTGCCCCGACCCCCAGTCCCAGCCCGCTTCTCACGCTGCACCACCGCCCCCTCCACCCCCTCACTTATTGCACCTTCGGAGGAGGTTCAGGGTACGCCATTCCTAGGGTGCCAGGTCTGGGGTTGAACCCAGACTGTGACCTTGGGCCCTTGTGTGAAACGACCACAGTAATACTGCTGTTCTGATAGAGCTGTTACAAGGATTAAAACAGGTGCCTGGCAGATTACAGGAGCTCACTGGTAGCTTCTCTCCCGTCTTCTAATTTCTCTATCCTGTAGCAGCAGTCGGAGAGGGCAATGGCACCCCACTCCAGTACTCTTGCCTGGAGAATCCCATGGAGGAGCCTGGAAGGCTGCAGTCCATGGGGTCGCTGAGGGTCAGACACGACTGAAAAACTTCACTTTCACTTTTCACTTTCATGCATTGGAGAAGGAAATGGCAACCCACTCCAGTGTTCTTGCCTGGAGAACCCCAGGGATGGGGGAGCCTGGTGGGCTTCCGTCTATGGGGTCGCACAGAGTCGGACACGACTGAAGTGACTTAGCAGCAGCAGTAGCAGCAGTGGCACCTGTGGTCAGGGCTTCCTTTGCCTGGTCAAGACTCACTCACCCTAAATGATAATAAAGGGGACCCTCTTTGAGAGCTGTCGCTACTCTCAGCAGCCTTAGGGTTACGGCTAAGTGCTCCGGTTAGTTTTCATGGTTCTAGCCCAGGAGCAGAGCGCTGCTGTCCTCCACATTTAGAGAAACTGGTGAAGTTACGATCCTTGCCTGAGGTCACAGAGCTGTGCTCTTACTGTCACTGGCGTTATACTGGCCACTGAGTAGGGCTGTTGTACAAAGTATTCAGCAAGCATGGTGAACATTCCGTTCTATTCTCAACAGCAGTGTTAATGACATTTTGGGCCCCTAGTTCTTTATCATGGGTTCTGTCCTGTACAATGTTTAGCAGTATTCCTGGCCTCTACCCACTCCCTACCACCCTTTTGTTGAGACAACCAAAAATGTCTCTGGACATTGCCATATTGTCCCTGGGGGACACAAGTCATCTGTGGTGGAGAACCACCCAGTAAGAGAAAAAGTGAAAAAGTGTTCATCACTCAATCATGTCCAACTCTGTGACCTCATGGACTGTAGCCCGCCAGGCTCCTCTGTCCATGGAATTCTCCAGGCAAGAACACTGGAGTGGGTAGTCATTCCCTTCTCCAGGGGATCTTCCTGACTCAGGGGTCGAAACTGGGTCTCTTGCATTGCAGGCAGTTTCTTTACTATCTGAGCCACCAGGGAAGCCCACCCAGTAAGTGGGTCACTGTTATTATTTTAATTATTACATGAGACCTCTTGCATTCCCCTTCCACTGACTCCTTTTCTCTCTGGCAGCCCCCTGGCCTTGGGGCTGGCGTCGCCTGCATACCGTCTACCAGTCTGTCGAACTGCCCGAGACTCACCAGATGCTGCGGCAGACGTGCCGCGACTTTGCCGAAAAGGAGCTCTTTCCCATCGCAGCCCAGGTGGACAAGGAGCATCGCTTCCCAGCAGCTCAGGTGAGAATTCCAACCTCAGCACCCAGTGATGGAATCTTCCCTCTGCTCCAGGATAACTGGTGACAGTGACAACCAGAGGCAGTGATACTGCAGTCAGGGAACCCTCAGGGTGTGTGATCCTGGGAGCCAGAAAATGCCCTGGAGGTTTCCACTCCAAGCATGAGGCCTGAAGCCAGGATAATAACTTCTGGAATAACAGTAATTATGGTGGATGATTGCTATGCTTACTATATACCAGGCATTGTGTTGACAGTAATAGTTAACACATAAAATGCTGACATGTGCTTGGCACTCTTCTAAGTGCTGATGGGTTAGCACACCTGTTTCTTTTCTTTTTTTTTTCGGCTGCACCACGCATCATGTAGAATCTTAGTTCCCTGACCGGGGATCGAACTCACACCCCCTTCAGTGGCAGCTTGGAGTCTTAACCATTGGAGCATTGGACCACTAAGGAAGTGCCTAGCTTATCTGTCTCTTAAAACTGTCCAGTGAGATGAAGGTGCTATTATTATGTATCCTGTTGTGTAGTTGATGAGCGGCTTAAATAATGTGCCCAAGGTCATGGAGCTAATGAGTTACAGAGCTAAGGTTCCAACTCAAGTCTGTCTTCTGCCAGCCGCTGAGATTCCAGCCAGTCCTGTCCTCCCTGTGTCACTGTTTCATTCCCGTGAGGACAAACGCTTCTGCTGTACCCTCCCATGGGATTTAACAAGTTGTCTGGTACATGATTGTAAACACTTAGTAGATATTGTTCAGATGACTTGTGATAAAGCAGTTATGTCAGGCCTTCATGCCCTGTCTGCCCATCTGGGGAATTCAGAACTTGTGGTCACTGTTAACATGGTTCTTCAGCTTTGGGGCCAGTTTTCCCATCTTAGTGCATGCCGTGTTTTCACAGTGTACCACGCTCTGTGCCTGGACTGTGGAAATAACATCCAAAGAGCTCAAAGTAGAGTAGGTGGGTGGCATTCTGAGCACCAAAATGAATTGGGCAAGTTTTATGCGGTAAGCCTTGAAGTTGTCTTCGTCTCATTTAGTCATCCCCAGCTGCAGGTCTAATCTCCATTTGGCTTCCTGGAATGGTTGTGAGGATTGTAGGCGATCATATATGTTAAGTTCATGGTGCATTTGAAAAACAGAAGCTATTAATACTATTATTTTTATTACAGTTGAGAAGTTGAAGCACAGAGAGGGGATGTGATTTTCCGAGGCTTACCAGTCTGTGCACCTAGAATTCATACTCAAGTGTTCAGTTCAGCTCAGTCGCTCAGTCGTGACCGACTCTTTGCGACCCCATGAATTGCAGATCGCCAGGCCTCCCTGTCCATCACCAACTCCCGGAGTTTACCCAAACTCATGTCCATCGAGTCAGTGATGCCATCTAGCCCTCTCATCCTCTGTCGTCCCCTTCTCCTCCTGCCCCTAATCCCTCCCAGCCTCAGAGTCTTTTCCAGTGAGTCATCTCTTCGCATGAGGTGGCCAAAGTATTGGAGTTTCAGCTTCAGCATCAATCCTTCCAATGAACACCCAGGACTGATCTCCTTTAGGATAGACTGGTTGGATCTCCTTGCAGTCCAAGGACTCTCAAGAGTCTTCTCCAACACCATAGTTCAAAAGCATCAATTCTTCGGCACTCAGCCTTCTTCATAGTCCAACTCTCACATCCATACATGAGCACAGGAAAAACCATAGCCTTGACTAGACAGACCTTTGTTGGCAAAGTAATGTCTTTGCTTTTCAATATGCTCTCTAGGTTGGTCATAACTTTCCTCCCAAGGAGTAAGCGTCTTTTAATTTCATGGCTGCAATCACCATCTGCAGTGATTTTGGAGCCCCCCAAAATAAAGTCTTTCCACTGTTTCCCCATCTATTTCCCATGAAGTGATGGGACCAGATGCCATGGTCTTAGTTTTCTGAATGTTGAGCTTTAAGCCAACTTTTTCTCTCCTCTTTCACTTTCATCAAGAGGCTTTTTAGTTCCTCTTCACTTTCTGCCATAAGGGCTGTGTCATCTGCATATCTGAGGTTATTGATATTTCTCCCAGCAATCTTGATTCCAGCTTGTGCTTCTTCCAGTCCAGAGTTTCTCATGATGTACTCTGCATATAAGTTAAATAAGCAGAGTGACAGTATACAGTTTTGACACACTCCTTTTCCTATTTGGAACTGGTCTGTTGTTCCATGTCCAGTTCTAACTGTGCTTCCTGACCTGCATGTAGGTTTCTCAAGAGGGCGGTCAGGTGCTCTGGCACTCCCATCTCTTTCAGAATTTTCCACAGTTTATTGTGATCCACACAGTCAAAGGCTTTGGCATAGTCAGTAAAGCAGAAATAGATGTTTTTCTGGAACTCTCTTGCTTTTTCGATGATCCAGTGGATGTTGGCAATTTGATCTCTGATTCCTCTGCCTTTTCTAAAACCAGCTTGAACACCTGGAAGTTCAGGGTTCACGTATTGCTGAAGCCTGACTTGGAAAATTTTGAGCATTACTTTACTAGCATGTGAGATGAGTGCAATTGTGCGGTAGTTTGAGCATTCTTTTGCATTGTCTTTCTCTGGGATTGGAATGAAAACGGACCTTTTCCAGTCCTCTGGCCACTGCTGAGTTTTCCAAATTTGCTGGCATACTGAGTGCAGCACTTTCACAGCATCATCTTTCAGGATTTGAAACAGCTCAACTGGAATTCCATCACCTCCACTAGCTTTGTTCGTAGTGATGCTTTCTAAGGCCCACTTGACTTCACATTCCAGAATGTCTGGCTCTAGATGAGTGATCACACCATTGTGATTATCTGGGTCATGAAGATCTTTTTGTTCAGTTCTTCTGTGTATTCTTGCCACCTCTTCTTAATATCTTCTGCTTCTGTTAGGTCCATACCATTCTGTCCTTTATTGTGCCCATCTTTGCATGAAATGTTCCCTTGGTGTCTCTCATTTTCTTGAAGAGATCTCTAGTCTTTCCCATTCTGTTCTTTTCCTTTATTTCTTTGCATTGATCGCTGAGGAAGGCTTTCTTATCTCTCCTTGCTATTCTCTGGAACTCTGCATTCAGATGCTTATATCTTTCCTTTTCTCCTTTGCTTTTCACTTCTCTTCTTTTCACAGCTATTTGTAAGGCCTCCCCAGACAGCCATTTTGCTTCTTTTGCATTTCTTTTCCATGTGGTTGGTCTTGATCCCTGTGTCCTGCACAGTGTCACGAACCGCTGTCCATAGTTCATCGGCACTCTGTCTATCAGATCTAGTCCCTTAAATCTACTTCTCATTTCCACTGGACTGGAAAAGGTCAGTTTTCATGCCAACCCCAAAGAGGGGCAATGCCAAAGAATGTCCAAACTACCACACAATTGCACTCATTTCACTTGTGAGCAAGATAATGCTCAAAACTCTTCAAGCTAGGCTTCAACAGTACATGAACTGAGAACTTCCAAATGTGCAAGCTGGATTTAGAAAAGGCAGAGGAACCAGAGATCAAACTGCCAACATCCCCTGGATCATCAAAAAAGCACGAGAGGTCCAGAAAGACATCTGGAACTGCTTCATTGCTTCATTGACCCTGCTAAAGCCTTTGACTGTGTGGATCACAACAAGCTGTGGAAAATTCTGAAAGAGATGGAACACCAGACCACCTGACCTGCCTCCTGAGAAATCTGTACAGAGGTCAAGAAGCGACAGTTAGAACTGGATATGGAACAACAGACTGTGTCAGAATTGGGAAAGGAGTACGTCAAGGCTGTATATTGTCATCCTGTTTATTCAACCTATATGCAGAGTACATCATGTGAAATACCGGGCTGGATGAATCACAAGCTGGTTTCAAGATTGCTGGGAGAAATATCAGTAACCTCAGATATGCAGATGATACTCCCTTATGGCAGAAGGCGAAGAGGAACTAAAGGCCGCTTGATGAAGATGAAAGAGGAGAGTGAAAAAGTTGGCTTAAAACTCAACATTCAGAAAACTAAGATCTTGACATCCAGTCCCATCATGTCATGGCAAACAGATGGGGAAACAGTGGAAACAGTGACAAACTTTCTTTTCCTGGGCTCCAAAATCATTGCGGATAGTGACTGCAGCCATGAAATTAAAAGACGCTTGCTCCTTGGAAGAAAAGCTATGATAAACCTAGACAGCATATTAAAAAGCAGAGACATCACTTTGCCTACAAAGGTCTGTATAGTCCTTATATAAGCTATGGTTTTTCCAGTAGTCATGTACAGATGTGAGGGTTAGACCATAAAGAAGCTGATTGCCCAAGATTTGATGCTTTTGAAGTGTTCTGCTGGAGAAGACTCTAGAGAGTACCTTGGAGTGCAAGGAGATTAAACCAGTCAATCCTAAAGAAAGTCAACCATGTATATTCAATGATGCTGAAACTCCAATGCTTTGGCCACCCGATGCAAAGAGCTGACTCATTGGAAAAGACCCTGCTGCTGCTGCTAAGTCGCTTCAGTCGTGTCTGACTCTGTGTGACCCGATAGATGGCAGCTCAACAGGCTCTGCCATCCCTGGGATTCTCCAGGCAAGAACACTGGAGTGGGTTGCCATTTCCTTCTCCAAGGAAAAGACCCTGATGCTGGGAAAGATTGAGGGCAGGGTGAGAAGGGGACAACAGAGGATATGTTTGGATAGCATCACCGGCTGAATGGACATGAGTTTGAGCAGGCTCTGGGAGATGGTGAAGGACAGGGAAGCCTGGCATGCTGCAGGCTTAGTGGCTGAACAACAACAGAGGATAAAGGAACAGTTGTAAGAATTGCCTGAGGTTCTAGGGCTTGGGGAGAAATAGTGCTAAATCTTCTGATCTCTGATCTTGCCATTGCCTCACATGAACTGGACTCTCTCATTTTGGTCACTGATGAGATGCAGCAGTTGCCCAGGGTGTCCCTTCGCTGAGGATCAAAGCGTATTGGCTCATAGTTTCTCTCACTGTCTCTGTTACTATGGGTGGTGCTCAGCTATAGTTACAGAAGGAAATCCAGGACTTAAACAAGCAGAAAGATCAAAACGGTAGACACAGGGGTAATAGGACAGGTTGCAAAATTTAAAATAATACCAGTCGTGTTTTAAAATGACGATAGTAATAATAACAGGAGTGACTCTCATTTGGGGGTTACCATATTCCAGGTGGTTGTCCAGCTGCTCAGTCGTGTCTGACTCTTTGCGACCCCACGGACTGTAGCCCACCAGGCTCCTGTGTCCTCCACTACCTCCTGGAGTTTGCTCAGATTCATGTCCATTAAGTTGGTGATTTTCATGTACTTACCTTAAATCATCAACAAAACACTCAGGCAGTTTCTTCACTGATCTCCAGTTTTCAGATGAGGAAACAGAAGCCAGGAATTTCATTTCTGTCAATAAAGCCACAGGGCTGGGATCAGAGGAGCCAGATATAGATTCTGTGCTCCGCCCAACCTGCAGGAAATGCTTAGTGAGTGTTTTCTAATATTTTTTTCCTGAAGATTTTTTTCTCCCAGGAAAAGTGGGTTTCCTGAGGAGGAGTCAAGGGGAGAAGAATTGAGAGGTGGACAGGCCATGAAGAAGGTGGAAGGCTAGCACCAGTCTCTGCTCACTTGGCTGGTTTTGTAATCTAGGTTGAACTTTGGTTTTTCTGTGTCCAAAGCTAACCCCGCACAACTCCCAGGGGGAAAAAAAAAGGAACAGTTATGGATATACAATGCTATTATATAATAAAGGGAAGTTAGAAATAGAATGGTGTTTCCAAACCAGCTTTGGACTCCGGAACCTGAGAATGTATATGTGCGTTTTTATCTATTTATTTATTTTTGGCTGCACTGTGTGGCTTGCAGGATTTTAGTTCCCCAATTAGGGATCAAACCCAAGTCCTCTGCAGTGCAAGCACCGCGTCCTAACCACCGCAACCGCCAGGGACGTCCCTGTATGTGCCTGCTTATATCTAGAAAATGGAACCCAGTTGCTTTTCCTTCACTCAGTGAATGTTTATTGAGTAAGTTTAATATATTGGGTGCAAAATCTGCTTTTCCTCCTCTTGCCCTAATCTCAGATGATAGTGTACCACATAGGAGCCTCTTGAACCATACTCCATTTGTCCTCTTATTCATATGCACAGACTCTTGTTAACGCCACCCTGGTGGTGTCCCCTGAATAGCATCACCTTTCACCTCTCCCACCAAGAATTTGCCACTCTGTGTTCATAATCCCCGGTTCTCTGGGTGTGCTTATCACGCTATTGTGTGTGTCCTGTGACCCAGTTATTTCCTAAGGTTGCCTTCCTGAAGGCCAGGCTTGTTCAAACCCCTACCTCCTGCCCAGCGAAACACCTCCTTGCCAAGTAAGTGCTTGGCATTCAGCAGACGTTTGCTGAATTTATGGACTTGAACTTTTTGGTCAAGTCATCCTGAATGTTCTTACTGTCCCAGCACTTGGCACACACCGGCACAGAGTAGAAGCTGGGGAGGTGGCTCCCGTGGCCCTTTCCCATGAATAAAGCAACGGATCTTCAACAAGTAAGGAGATGTGATTCTCTAAAGGGAGTTAGTTTGGACTCTCATGAGCATCGGCAAACTCAGGACAAATTTGACTTTTTAGGAATGTGAGCTTTAGAAGTGACTTAAAAGCACTGATTTTTATATGAAGCATCCTCTAAAACAGGTCCCACATATGAAGGCAGCAGGTGCTGAAGGCTTGCTCTGCTAAGAAAAGGGTCTTTCTCTTTCTCACATGTTCTCTTGGGAATTTTGTTTTTTTGTTTTTAAATAAACTTCATGCATTTAAAATATTTATTTATTTATTTACTTTTGGCCATGCAAGTGGGGCCTTCCCAGGTGACTCAGTGGTAAAGAATCCTCCTGCAATGCAGGAGTCGAGGGTTCTATCGCTGGGTTGGGAAGATGCCCTGGGGGAGGAAATGGCAACCCACTCCACTCTTCTTGCCAGGAAAATCCCATGCACAGAGAAGCCTGGTGAGCTACAGTCCATGGGGTTGCAAAAGAGTTGGATACGACTTAGTGACTGAAAATGTACGCAGCACATGAGAACCCTTAATTGCCCAATCAGGAATTGAATCCGCAACCCCTGCGTTGAAAATGGGGAGTCTTAACTACTAGACTGCCAGGGAAGTCCCTCTCTTGCAGGTTTGGAAGGCAATGGCACCCCACTCTAGTACTCTTGCCTGGAAAATCCCATGGACGGAGGAGCCTGTTAGGCTGCAGTCCATGGGGTCGCTAAGAGTCGGACACGACTGAGCGACTTCACTTTCACTTTTCTCTTTCATGCATTGGAGAGGGAAATGGCAACCCACTCCAGTGTTCTTGCCTGGAGAATCCCAGGATGGGGGAGCCTGGTGGGCTGCCGTCTATGGGTCGCACAGAGTCAGACACGACTGAAGTGACTTAGCAGCAGCAGTAGGCTTGGCCCGGTCAGGGTTGCAGGTCCACACTCCTGGTTCACAGACACAGGCATGGAGAGTAACCGCTGTGGGTAGTGTCTCGGAGGGGCTCTCCTTGAGATTGCTCAAAATTGGCAAAAATATTGGCAAAAATATTAGGGAGGCTGGCTGCTGTTAGCCAGTTACCATCAATCATGCCGAGATCAGAAATGGTTTCTGCAGCTGGACACACGGTCTTTGTGTGTATTTGTGCTGCTTTTTATTTTGTCTTCGCTTTCTTCTCGATCATGCCGTCTCTTCTCTCCACTGCCTTTCTGTCTCCACATTTTCCCTGGAATGTTCCTGCATCTGGCTGTGGCGTATTGCCAGAAATCTCCAGATACACTTGAGAATGAGAAAGGTTGGGGGGAAAATAGCATGCTGGTGAGGCCGCCACGTGGGTGCGGTCTTTGTGGACTCCGGCAGCTTTCTCTTCTGGTACAGAGAGCACTAGAGGGCGGGGTGAGGGGCAGAGAGCCAGGGGCCCTGGCTTTCTCATCGGACTCTGGGTGTCCCGGGAGCGTCACCATCTGCGCGAGAGCCCCGACCCATCACAGGAAAATGGGGTTGTCCTTGTCCTGCCTGTACTTCACCTGGGAATTTTGGTTCCCGTTCTGTCTCCTGGGGTGAAATGGAGTCTTCTTGGTGTGGTGGGCTGATGTGTTACTTATCCCACGGTCGTGGACCAGAGAGAGAGAGAGAGAGACTAAAGAGGGA
This sequence comes from Aepyceros melampus, assembly GCA_006408695.1. Taxonomy (NCBI): domain Eukaryota; kingdom Metazoa; phylum Chordata; class Mammalia; order Artiodactyla; family Bovidae; genus Aepyceros; species Aepyceros melampus. The sequence goes on along the minus strand of SJXQ01005502.1, from coordinate 54,915 downwards.
AGTGTGTGTCTTGATGCCTAGAGAAGCTGGATGGTGCATGTAGGGTGAGACAAGTAGAGCTTTTTTTTTCCCTACTTCAGTTTCTTTTGCTGTTTGGCCAGAGAAAGCCCTCCCGTGGGGTTCCTGTCTGGGCCTGAGCATGAATCTTGGGGACCCTGCGTATTTCTGGCTCCTGATAGAATGCAGCTCTAGCTGGTGAGCCAGCACGGCCTCCCCAGTAAACCACTACCTCACTCTGGAATAGGTCTGCCAGAGGCCATAAGTGTGGGCTCGAAAGGGGCTCTGTTCTGAGGTCACCCCGGCACTGGCCCTGGGCTCTGAGTCCCCAGGTCGTGCTCAAAGACAGACAGCGCCTCTCCTGCACTCGACTTCCCACCCTTGCCCACTCCTTGATCTGATAGCTTGCAGTGAACCATGTCAGATTCAGTGACCTCCCAAGAAGATTCAGCTTCAGGACCAGAGACCAGGCTTGACCACTCAGGGCTCTTTTGTGGCAGAAGTTTTATTACAGTGAAAAGGGACAGAGGAAGCTTCTGACACAGACATCAGAAGGGGGCGGAGAGTGCTAGTCTTAGCAAGGGAGCTATATATATTTTTAATTGGTTATTACAATAAATCAAAAGAATGTCTCAGGGTTGTAAAGATCTTACTAGACCCACTCCCACAATTTACATTTTAAGATGACAGAACTAACAACAGAAAGATTTTACTAGACCCCCTCTCCCATAATATACATTTTAAGATAACAGGATTAGTCAGAAGGTTCTTAAGAAGGAGAAACATGTGCTCAAGCAGGATACATCGTTGTTATATATGTAATCCTTGGGCTTCCCTCATAGCTCTGTTAGTAAAGAATCTACCTGCAATGCCGGAGACCCTGGTTTGATTCCTGGATTGGGAAGATCCACTGGAGAAGGGATAGGCTGCCCACTCCAGTATTCTTGGGTTTCCCTGGTGTTTCACCTGGTAAAGAATCTGCTGGGTTTGATCCCTGGGTTGGGAAGATCCCCTGAAGAAGGGAAAGCCTACCCACTCCAGTATTCTGGCCTGGAGAAGTCCATAGACTGTAATATAGTCTATAATATAGTCTATGTTGTGATCCATGGGTTAGCAAAGAGTCAGACAGGACTGAGAAACATCGTGTTCAAGAGAACAGGATCATGGACAAGAGAAACATGTCCTCAAGCAGGATACACTGTTGTTTTATATATAAAATCCTTAGTACAGAGTGAAACTGAGTTGTTTTATCAGCTCTGGGCTTAAAGAAAAAAACATCTTATGTGACTAAGGAATATAGGGGGAAAAAAAATTTGTCCCTTTCTCCTCCTTGAGAACTCCAGACCCCTATGTCCTCTTTGAGAGCCCCAGACCCTCTTTCCTCCTCGAGGACCCCTGACTTATCAACTTGCCTAGAAATTGACTCTCAGATCCTCCCACCCTCACCCACTCCTCGATGCCCACCAGCTTCCTGAGGACTGTCACCCGCTGCTGCCCCCAGGGGTGCGGTGACCACAGAATTTTTTTTTTTTTAGTGACTCTGGAAATGCCACGTCCCTGGTGGCTCTGAATCCTATTTGTCACTGTTCACTAGCTTCCTGTTGCTGTTGCAGCACCAAGCCCCAGAAGCAGTGGCGGACAGCAGTGCACACTTAGTACCTGACGATTCCTGGAGGGCGGAAATCCAAAGCTGGTCTCTCGGCTCTGATCAAGGTGTGGGCAGGCCTTTGGGCAGGGCCCTGTGAGGACACAGGATGTCCTGGATGATCCAGGGAAGCCCCTCCTCACCTCAGGCCCTTTGCTTAATCTCCTCGGCAGAGTCTCTTTGAACATCCTCAGTCTCTTTGAACCTGGGGATTAGGCCGTGCTTGTCTCTGTGAGGCTGTCATTCTGCTTTCTAGGCACGGGCCATCTCCTCCCCTGTATTACAGGGGAGACCCTGAGGTGGGTCAGGCCCTCCCAAGCGTAGAGTCTTGCAAATTGTCTTGCATGGGAACAGCTCAAGGTGGAATCAAACACCCAGTTTCATAGAGGGACACAAATCATTGTGAAAGGTCAGCAGATTCACCGATGCCCCTCTTCCCGGACATTGCTGTCGAGTCAGGAATGTCTCAGTCACTTAATGATAAGAAATGCCACTCTAATTCTTAGAGAAATGCAAATGGAAACTATAGAGGTACCACCTCACACTGGTCAGAATGGCCATCATTCAAAAGTCTCTGAATACTAAATGCTGGAGAGGGTGCGGAAAAAAGGAACCCTCCTATGCTGTTGGTGGGAATGTAGACTGGCACAGTGGATAACAGTAGGGAGGCTCCTCAGAAAACTGAAAATAGAGTTACCATGTGGTCCAGCAGTCCCAGTACCGGGCATATATCCAAAAAGCTATAATTTGAAAAGATACATGGACCCCTGTGTTCATAGCAGCACTGTCCACAATAACCAAGACATGCAAACAACCTGTCCATGGACAGATGAGCGGATAAGGAACATGTGGCGCATACACACAATGGAATATTACTCAGCCGTGAACAAGGATGAAATAGTGTCATTTGCAGTACCATGGTGGCCCTAGAGGTTATCATACGAAGTGAAGTAAGTCAAAGAGAAAGACAAATACCATATGATATCACTTACATGTGTTATCTAAAATACAACACAAATTGAACCTATCTATTAATACAGAACAGAAACAGACTCACAGACAGGGAGAACAGACATGTAGTTGCCAAGGAGAAGGGGGTGAGGGAGGGACGAATTGGGAGTTTGGGATTAGCAGGTGCAAACTATTATATACAGGATGGATAAACAGCAAGGCCCTCTGTACAGCACATGGAACTATATTCAATATCCTACGGTAAACCATATGGAAAAGAATGTGAAAAAGAATCTGTGTAGCAGAGTCCCTTTGCTATACGGCAGAAAATTCACACAGCGCTGTAGATCAACTAGCGGTTGCCGGGCTCCAGCCCCGGTGGGTCCAGGGTAATTTGAAGCGGGGTCGGAGTCGGCGTCTGTTGGCGTCTAGAGGAAAATTGTTTAATTAGAGATAGGGAGAGAGATTAGAAAAGAATAGTGTAGTAGGAAAATTAGTGAAGAAAAGAGGCTGAATAACCTGGTGTATGCGGAGAACCGATAAAACCCCCGAGACAAGGAGTTTGCACCACGTACGTAGGCCACAGGCGTCTTCCCGGTCTCCCGAAGGAGCGGAGACACAAAGTGCCTCCCAGTTCCGATCTTAGAGGTGAGGTGAAGTCACTCAGTCGTGTCCAACTCTTGTGACCCCACAGATTGTAGCCTACCAGGCTCCTCCATCCATGGGATTTTCTAGGCAAGAGTACTGGAGTGGGTTGCCATTTCCTTCTCCAGAGGATCTTCCCAACCCAGGGATCGAACCTGGGTCTCCCACATTGTAGGCAGACGCTTTACCGTCTGAGCCACCAGGGAAGCCGATCTTAGAAGCCCCGGCAAAATTAGTAGGCCTGGCGAGCCTCCACGCTCCAGGTGGGAATTCAGCCAGAAAAGAAGATAGCGAGAAAAGACGACACGGGGGAAGCCAGTCTTTCCAGGAACTGGTCTGTTTCTTTATTTTCCAGGTCCGCTTTTCTACTTTTAGTTGTACATAGAGATGAATGTAAGAAGCAGAGTCACGCAGGGTCAGCTGCTCTGATCCTTATCTAAAGACAGTGTTCTTTGCATATCTTTACGTTTGTTTACAATATCTTCTGGTCTGGAGACCGATTAACATTTTATGGCCCCATCTTTCTTTCTATTGATAAAGGTTAGTCAATCAGAAAACTTGTTTTCTCTTAAGATCTACTTAGCGTTAAGATAGTGATAAAGTTACATTCTTACATAGCAAGGACACAATGATTTATAACAAAGAAAGAGGAGTACAGTGATTTATAACAAAGAGAAAATTCATTAACTCAAAAGTCTAGTATTGCTAACATCAAAACTACTATATTTCTTTTTCTACATTCCAATTACATTGATTAACATACTCCCAGGTGCCTAAGGATATGGAGGCCTGGCAGCAATCATTAACTCAGCAATGAAACCCTTCACCAACATGATTTTTATCTTTAGAAAAACCCTATGCTAACTAAGATTTTCAAAGTACTCCAAACTCTCTGTGCTGTGGTTGAGAGGTTGTAAACAATCATGTACGTGTAGTAGCAAGAGTTTGGGTAATCCTGTCACATAAGCTAGTCTGCCAGCAGAGAGGTTTGACCTGAGACACTCCTTTTATATGCAGGAGACTATTAACTGGAGCTGTAAGTTAATTTTCCAGAGAAGGTGGTCAGGGATAGCCCCTGTTAATGTCAGAGGAGTGTAGTATAACAGACAGATTTTGGTTTCAGGCGTAGATGCTCGAGCAGATCTGAGGGACCCCTGAGTTCTTGATCCGCCTTGCCTGATCCATGACCTTGTCATGGGTGGGGTCAGGGAGTCCCTTGAGTCCTGACTCACCTTTGCCCATCCTCATGACCCACCATGGGTGGGATCTCCTGTGCTGGCTCCCGGCAAGCGGTCAATAAGACTTTCTTTTTTAAACGCCGTACACTCACCTTGTGCAGACTGAGCTGGTTATAGTCCTGGAGTCAGTGCTGGGTTTCAGTTGGGTGGGGTCAGGGAGTCCCTTGAGTCCTGACCCACCTTTGCCCATCAGGGCTCTTCCTCATGACCCACCATGGGTGGGATCTCCTGTGCTGGCTCCCGGCAAGCGGTCAATAAGACTTTCTTTTTTAAACGCTGTACACGGATCACTCACCTTGTGCAGACTGAGCTAGTTGTAGTCCTGGAGTCAGTGCTTGGGTTTCAGTCTCACCCACCATTTACAAGGTCTACCCTGTGCAAAGCACTCCACCTCCCTGAGCTCCAGCTTCCTCACCTGTGAAATGAGGTTGACTCAGCAAAGCTTCAAGCTTCAGAGAGACTCGACCGAGAGTACACATGAAGTGCTTTCCAGCACTGAGCATGTAAAAGGCACTTGATGACTAACCCCAGCCACTCCTGGATTCCAAGTCAAACATTCCGTACTCTTCCCTTTTATCGAGTCTTTCACTGGCACTAGAATACAGCAGTGGGCAAAACTGCGCCATCTCTGCCCTGGTGGTCAGGGAGAGAGACCGTAATCAGAACAAGCACATGAAGAGGTGTGAAGTTACAGGTCCTGCGGGAGTGTGTGAGTAAAGGATTTGACTCAGTGAGGCCCGAGATGGCCACCCAGCAGAAGTTATGCCTGAGCTGAGACCCTCAGGCGGGAGGAGTTAACAACCAGCTGATACCGGGCATCACTGACAGGAACAGCATGTGCAAGGCCCTGTGGTGGGGAGGACAGGCTGTGTGGTGAGCGTGAGGGGCTGAAAGAAGGTTGTGTGGCACTGTGCTGCCCTGCTCCTTCACCTCGGAGGCCCCCGAAGCCTTCTTGTGCCTTCTGTGTGCTCACTGGTTGTGGCTGTAGACAGAGATGTGTGGGGGCAGGACTGCCTGAGACAACAGGGCTGTCACACACATCCAGCCTTGGGGGTTCTGGGGTGGGGGTTAGGGTCACGTGACCTGAGTTTCTGTGGGCACCAGCCTGGGGGCAGGTGGATTGGGGTTGGAGAGGGTGGGCCCTGTGGCCCCACCCCACCCCCCTCCCCCGGGAGCTGCCCTTGACATCCTTCCCTGGGGCCAGGTGAAGAAGATGGGCGAGCTCGGGCTCATGGCCATGGACGTGCCTGAGGAGCTCAGCGGAGCCGGCCTCGATTACCTGGCCTACTCCATCGCCATGGAGGAGATCAGCCGGGGCTGCGCCTCCACGGGAGTCATCATGAGTGTCAACAACGTGAGTCTCCCGCCTGGGCCTCGGACACACGGGCAGAGGGGGAGGAGGCTCCAGGCGGCCCCATATCCAGGCACAGCCCTCTCTTGGCTCCCCGCCCTTGACCGCCACTAGGCCTGGGCCTTTGCAGGGGGCCTCTGGAGAGAGGAGGCCTGCGGGTGGGTATGCGGGTGTGCTGGGGCCT
>SJXQ01005502.1:26227-46643 GCA_006408695.1 Aepyceros melampus | reverse complement strand
AGTTCAAGTTGGCGGACATGGCCCTGGCCCTGGAGAGTGCCCGGCTGCTGACCTGGCGCGCTGCCATGCTGAAGGACAACAAGAAGCCTTTCACCAAGGTGCCAGTGGGGCAGGGGTCTCCCGGGCCCAGCCCAGAGCTTCCGCGGCGGCAGAGGCACTGAGGGAGCCGTCTGGGCGGGGTCCCGGTTCCTTGAGCTTGTGGGTTTATCGCTCCAGGGGGCGGCTTCCCCAGGCCCGCCCTGGTGAACAGGCCAGGTGCTGAGTTTCTGACGCCACGGTCCTCTGTGGTTAGGAGGCGGCAATGGCCAAGCTGGCCGCATCGGAGGCCGCAACGGCCATCACCCACCAGGTGAGCGTCCCCACTGCCTGGTGCGCTCCCCAGGGTGGGCTAAGCGCGAGTGCGCCGGCTGCTGCTCCCTCCCCGCTGGCCCTCTGCGGGGATGGGCCAGCCCTGTCTTTCCCCCTCGAGTTGGGGAGGGCGGGGTTGGGCTTCCTTTCCTGAACCCTCGCGTTCCCCCTCAGGCCATGCAGATCCTGGGCGGCATGGGCTACGTGACGGAGATGCCGGCTGAGCGGCACTACCGCGACGCCCGCATCACCGAGATTTATGAAGGCACCAGTGAGATCCAGAGGCTGGTGGTCGCCGGGCACCTGCTCAAGAGCTACCGGAGCTGAGCCCTCTCTGGACGGCCGACCGTGCCGGCCGAGGAGCCGGGCTGGCCCGAGGACCCTGGAAAAGGGGGCGGGAGGAGGGGCGGGGCCACGCCCGCTCTTGCCAGGACCCCTCCCACCGCCCAGGCCCGGCCTCCTGGGTGGGCCTGCTGCCGGCGGTAAGCTCTGTCCACCCGGAGTCGGCTTCCGGGGAGTAAGCGGAGGCGGGGCTGCGACCTGGCCGGAGGACGCCCATCTCCAGCTCAGTTTCTTGACTTTGTTCCCTCTCCACCATTGACCGTGCCTTATTTTCTTCATCTGGGGGCTGGCCCGTGGGAAGGGAGAAATGATCCCCCCGGGGACTCGCCGGTCTGTCCTGTGGGTCCTGGCGCTGAGCAGGAGACCCAGCGTCTGCCGTTTCCTCTGAGATCAGGGTCTGGAGGAGTGGGGTGGAGGCCCGAACGATCACATCTCGACACAGAAGTTGTGTTCTCTGAGGCCCCCGCCGCCTTGGGGCTGGGTCGTTATGGAAGCCTTCCTGCGCACCGATAACCTTTGTAAAGTATAAATGAGTACAGGTGAGGGGTCTGACTTGTGCTTTGGGACAATTATATGTGGGAACCGAGGAATAAAGCGTACCTGTCCCCTGACTCGTGTGTCCTTGCCTGAGCGCTACTGGGGAGGGAACGATGGTCCTTTAGCTTGCTCTCTACAAACCCCCATCCTGTGTGAGTGTGTGTGTGTGTGAGAGAGAGAGGGAGGGGGCGGCTGAATCGAACCAGGGGCTCCTGCATTGCAGGCAGATTCATTGCCGTCTGAGCCACTGGGAAGCGCAAAGTTTTGGAGAGAGAGATTAATCATAAACTCAGCAAGGAAACGGGTTTTAGGAGAGTCGGGTTTTCAGTCCGGGTGCTGCGGGGCTGGCGTTGGAACGGAAGAGCCTCTGCGGGGGTCGGGGGGAGCACGCGACCATCACCGCTGTGGCTCAAAGCAGAGAAGAGAGTGGAGCTGCTGGAGAAGACGGAAAAGGAGGGTGGGGTGGGCGTGAGAAGAGCCCGCAAAGAGAGCTTCAGAGGAGGTGGGGACAGCCCTCCGCCGCCCGCCGAGCGGGAAGGGCTGAGCTGTAGACTTGAGGTCTGGAGGGCAGAGGGAACGGGGACACGATCCATTTGGAACCACCATGCAGCGGGCGCCCAACCACGCGGGCCGTCGCCGCGCGCGGATTCCGTGCAGGTTTGGGAGGCAGCCTCCAGCCCGCGGACCCCGGGCGCCCAGGGCCGGCCTTGCTTTTGACCCTCCCGCAGCGCCCGAGCCGAGGCTCCCGCGGGAGAGAGCGGCTCTCCGGGCACACGTTCCTTGGGGGCGGGGCGCCTGGTCCAAAAGCGCGGGATGGGGAGCCTGGCCGTGCGGGACCGGGAGGCGCAGCGGCGGCGGCGTGTCTCCTCCACTGCGCAGGCGGGCGGGCCGTAAGTGGTAACAGGTGCGGGATCCTGGGATCCCGAGATGCCCAGGCGCACCGACCGCTTCGCTGCCGCCTCGGCGTCTGCGGAGCTCCGCCTCCTCCTCCTCCAGGTAAGCGGCCAGCGCACCCCTCTGCGGGGCCCTGGACTGGGGTGCAAGCTGAAGGTGCGAGGAGCAGCCTGGGATTCAGGGCTCCTGCCCTGGAGCAGCCACGGTTGAGCCACCTGGGAGGCTGGGGAAGGACGGTCTCTCTCAGTGACTGGGGAACCACAGGCGTCCAGATGGCACCACGACGCCTCCAACAAGGCAGCCCTGGCTCCTGGCCCGGGTGAGGGTGTGGGGACAGGCACGAGGTTGAGGCGGTCTCTGGGCCTTTCCTCCAGGCAGTGGTGGAGGGTGAAGGGGCTTTGAGGTTCACAGGGGAGCAGAGGGGGCCCAACCTGAGCCCCGGTCCCAGGCGAGGCGCCAGGCTGGGAACCTGCTTCTCCTGCTCTGGACTCTGGCCCCTCCTGGCCTGGCGTCAAGCCTGCCTGGCCTACCTGCTGAAAAGGCTCCAGGCCGTGAAGGGCCAGGCAGCCAGAGCCACAGAGCTCCTGCAGGGCACAGGGCTGGGCCAGCGGAGTCGGCCCCGCGGGAAATATGCTGATTTGCCCAGTGGCCGCCCCAGCTGACCGTGTTCTTCTCAGATGGGGCTGGGAAGAACCTCAGTGACAGGGCCAGATAGAGCCATACCATACCCTCCAGTTCACCTGTGAAAAGCCCGGGTCTCTGAGCCAAGGTCCAGTTTATGCACTCCTGGGCTTCCAACAGCACATAGGTCTCAGATCTCCTTTCCAGTTGGGAGAGGGGGCGCGGAGCAGAAGTCAGTTCAGTCACTCAGTTGTATCCGACTCTTTGCAACCCCATGGACTGCAGCACGCCAGGCTTTCCTGTCCATCACCAACTCCCAGAATTACTCAAACTCATGTGCATCGAGTCGGTAATGCCATCCAACCATCTTATCCTTTGTCATCCCCTTCTCCTCCTGCCTTCAATCTTTCCCAGCATCAGGGTCTTTTCTAAGGAGTCAGCTCTTTGCATCAGGTGGCCAAAGTACTGGAGTTTCAGGACTGATCTCCTTTAGGATGGACTGGTTGGATCTCCTTGTAGTCCAAGGGACTCTCAAGTCTTCTCCAACACCACAGTTCAAAAGCATCAATTCTTTGGTGCTCAGCTTTCTTTATAGTCCAACTCTCACACCCATACATGACTACTGGAAAAACCTTGGCTTTGACCAGAGGACCTTTGTTGGCTCATATCTCTGCTTTTTAATATGCTGTCTAGGTTGGTCATAACTTTCCTTCCAAGGAGTAAGCGTCTTTTAATTTCATGGCTGCAGTCACCATCTGCAGTGATTTTGGAGCCTCCCAAAATAAAGGCTGTCACTATTTCCATTGTTTCCCCATCTATTTGCCATGAAGTAATGGGACCCGATGCTATGATTTTAGTTTTCTGAATGTTGAGTTTTAAGCCAACTTTTTCACTCTCCTCTTTCACTTTCATCAAGAGGCTCTTTAGTTCTTCACTTTCTGCCATAAGGGTGGTGTCATCTGCATATCTGAGGTTATTGCTATTTCTCCCAGCAATCTTGATTCCAGCTTGTGGGGAGAGTCAACCATGAACCCTCAGTTTTGAGTAGGGAGCAGGCCTTCCTTAGTTGAAGCTTCTCCAGCTCAGAACTGAATGTTGAACTCCACCTGAGGTCCCCCTGAACCTGAACTACACAGATGGGTTGCAAACATGTCGCTGTGTGCCTCTCATTCTAGGATGGTTTCTCAGACTAAATTTGTTTTTTGTGATATTGGCATTTTTGAAGTGTACAGGCAGGTTAATTTTTATTTTCTTTTTGAATTATGTAAGCATAACACATTTACAGGAGACTTGGAAAATACCGAACGAGGTTACATAATAGTTCCACTGTATATTACAGATATATAATATTTTAAAAATAGATCAGGCTGGTTAATCTTGCAGGCTGTGTATCTGATGTTATTGATATTTCTCCCAGCAATCTTGTTTCCAACTTGAAATTTATCCAGCCCAGCATTTCTCATGATATACTCTGTATAGAAGTTAAATAAACAGGTTGACAATATACAGCCTTGACGTACCCCTTTCCCAATTCAGAACCAGTCTGTCCATGTCCAGTTCTAACTGTTGCTTCTTGATCAGCCTACAGGTTTCTCAGGAGACAGGTCAGGTGGTCTGATATTCCCATCTCTTTAAGAATTTTCCACAGTTGATTGTGGTCCACACAGTCACAGTCTTTAGCGTAGTCATTGAAGCAGAAAGGGATGTTTTTCTGGAATTCCCTTGATTTTTCTAGGATCCAGTGGATATTGGCAATTTGATCTCTGGTTCCTCTGCCTTTCTAAATCCAGCTTGTACATCTGGAAGTTCTCAGTTCACATACTGTTGAAACCTAGGTTGAAGGGTTTTGAGCATTACTTTGCTAGCATGTGAAATGAGCACAATTGCACGGTAGTCTGAACATTCTTTGGCACTGCCTTTCTTTGGGATTGGAATGAAAACTGACCTTTTCCAGTCCTGTGGCCACTGCTGAGTTTTCCAAATTTGCTGGCATATTGAGTGCAGCACTTTTTCACAGCATCATCTTTTAGGATTTGAAATAGTTCAGCTGGAATGCCAAAAAGTAAAAAACAAACAGAAGGCAACTCCCATACCCATTGATATTGAGTTTTTTTTTTCTTTTGACCGCTTGTGTGATCTTAGTTCTCCAGTTCCCCTCCACTCAGCAGGAGTGGGAACACCCACCCCTACCCCCACCCTGCCCCCTGGGGTGGAAACTGATTCTTAACCCTGAACCTCCAGGGAATTCCTCCATCACCATTGATTTTTACCTTAGTTGCATTGTAGTCTCAGAACATTTTCTGCATTATTTAAATTCTTTGAAAGGTGTTGAGATTTGTATCAGGGCCCCAGTCATCTTCTGTAAAAATGAATGTTTTTTAAAAGATTCTCTCTTTCCCCACATTGATGCATTTAGCCCCAGTTCATTTATTTTGATTTCTCTACAGTGTCTCCCTGTGCAAATATATTTAGGTAGTTTCCAGTGTTTCTCTGTTATAAACCACGATGCGGCGAACATTCTGGAATGTGTCTCCTTGTTCCTGTGTTAGAGCTTCTGAGTGTTTAAATAGAAGTGGGCTTGCTGGCCTCATGCTTGGTTGCTTCAGCTTTGGCGCCCGCCAGATTGCTCTGCACTGTTGTTCCACTGGCGCACAGCCTCCTAATGGGGGAGGAGAGTGTCCGTCTCTTGCTACCAGCAGACTTGACGATTTTTCTTCATCCTCATTGTGATTTTAACCTGCATTTCCCTGGTCGATAGAGGAATTGCCCAGCTTTTCACTGTTTATCGGCCATTCCGGTTTCTGCTGTGAGTTGCCATTTTCAACCTTTGTTTCTTCCATGGGTTGTCTTGTTGACTTTTTAATATTTATTTTTATTTATTTGGTTGCATAGGGTCTTAGTTGTGGCACATGGGATCTAGCTCCCTGACCAGGGATCGAACTCAGGCCCCCTGCATTGGGAGAGCAGAGTCTCAGTCACTGGGCCACCAGGGAAGCTCTTCCATGTACATGCTTTGGATGCTAATCACTTGTCAACTGTAGAGTTGCCAAAAGACTCCTTCCTTGTGTGACTTCAATTTTTTTATGGATTTATGTTTATTTATGGCTGTGCTGGGTCTTTGCTGCTGTGGGGGCTCTTCTCTAGTTGCGGTGGGCGGCCCTCTCGTTGCAGGGCGCCCCCTTGATGCGAAGCAGGGGCTCTGGGGTGCATGGACTTCAGAGTTTGGAGCACGGGGCCTGAGCAGTTGTGGCTCCTGGTTCTTGAGCACAGGTTCTAGTTGTGGTGGGCGGGCTTCGTTGCTCCAAGGTTACACATGGAATCTTCCTGGACCAGGGATGGAACCGTGTCTCCTACTCTGGCAGGTGGATTCTTTATGACTGAGCCAACAGGACACCCTTAAACTTTTTAAAGTGGTTTTACATTTTAAGGGCTTCCCTGGTGGCTCAGATGAGAAAGAATCCGCCTACAGTGCAGGAGACTCGGGTTCGATCCCTGGGTCGGGAAGATCTCCAGGGGAAGGGAATGGCTACTCACTCCAGTCTTCTTGCCTGGAGAATCCCATGGACAGAGGAACCTGGCGGGCTATAGTCTATGGGGTTGCAAAGAGTCAGACATGACCGAGTGATTTTCACTTACATTTTAACGTCCACTTTGAAAACTAAAAAAAAAAAAAAAAAAAACACAAAAACCTTTCAGAAGTTTTATCTAAATGTTTCAGACACACATTTCATGATAAAAAGTGACAGTTTCCCTCTGGGAAGCAGTTTGGGTACATCTTTCCAGACCTTTTCCTGTGCATCTAGGATCAGTTATTTACTTTCCTCTCAAACGGGATGAATACTCTGGGTATCATGTGGCCTTTACACCAAGTGACCTCTGTGTACCTCTCCTTAGGACAAAGATCTCGCCCTGTGCCTGCATATGTATAAACATGCACACACATATACAGCCTGCCACCACCCCGCTCCGCCCTGATCTAGGAGCTGCCTAGCACTAAAAGAGAGCCAACCAGCCAGCTTGTCTACACATATTCCTTTTTAAAAAGGTTGTGGTAAAACATGCGTAACATGGGATTTACCATTTTAACCATTTTTAAGCGTACAGTTCAGTGGCCTTACGTATATTTGAAACAGGAGGGGAAAGGGCAGGGCATAGCCTTTAAAAGAATGACATAAACTGGTCAGAACTGACGGGGTCCTAGATGGTGGAAGATTTAACTTGACCTTGAGCCTCATTATACGCTCATTGTAATATATTCAGTCCAGTTCAGTTCAGTTCAGTCGCTCAGTCGTGTCCGACTCTTTGTGACCCCATGAATCGCAGCACGTCAGGCCTCCCTGTCCATCACCAACTCCCGGAGTTCACTCAGACTCACGTCCATCGAGTCAGTGATGCCATTGAGCCATCTCATCTCTGTCATCTCCTTCTCCTCCTGCTCCCAATCCTCCCAGCATCAGGGTCTTTTCCAATGAGTCAACTCTTCGCATGAGGTGGCCAAAGTACTGGAGTTTCAGCTTTAGCATCATTCCTTCCAAAGAAATCCCAGGGCTGATCTCCTTCAGAATGGACTGGTTGGATCTCTTTGCAGTTCAAGGGACTCTCAAGAGTCTTCTCCAACACCACACTTCAAAAGCATCAATTCTTCAGCGCTCAGCCTTCTTCACAGTCCAACTCTCACATCCATACATGACTACTGGAAAAACTGTAGCCTTGACTAGACGGACCTTAGTCGGCAAAGTAATGTCTCTGCTTTTGAATATGCTATCTAGGTTGGTCATGACTTTTCTTCCCAGGAGTAAGCGTCTTTTAATTTCACGGCTGCAGTCACCCTCTGTTAGCGTGTGCTAAACGACACACCCACAAGTGCCACGGCGGTTCCAAGGGCAACCACAGAAGAGCAAAGCGTGGGTGGTGGCCCCATTTCTACAGATCTCCACACCTTCTCCAAAATATTTGGAATAATCCTCCCCCTCATTGGGCTTCCCTGGTGGCTCAGCTGGTTAAGAATTCGCCTGCAATGAGGGAGACCTGGGTTTGATCCCTGGGCTGAGAAGATCCCCTGGAGAAGGGAATGGCTACCCACTCCAATATTCTGGTCTGGAGAATTCCATGGACTGTATAGTCCATGGGGTCGCAGAGTCCGACATGAATGAGTGACTTGCACTTTCCCACTCATTAGCCTATGAAATTAGCCAGCCCATAAAAACTAACCACCTGGTATTTCAGGGCCTCTTGGCTTCTGAGATGGCCCACACCCTATCTGCAAAGTGTGTTTCTCCCAGGGACACTCTTGCCTTTTGAATCCCGTCTATGAAATGTGTGTCTCTCTCTGTTTTAAATTGAAGTATAATGGCTTTACTATGTTGTGTTAGTTTCTGCTGTAGAACAAAGTGAATCAGCTGTATGTCTACATAGATCCCTCCCCGCTGCTGTCTCCCACTGCACCCCCCTAAGTCATCACGAGGCACTGAGCGGAGCTCCCTGTGCTATGCGGCAGCTTCCCACTAGCTGTCTGTCTTACACATGGTCCTGTGTATATGTCAAGGCTACTTTCTCAATTTGTCCCACCATCCACTTCTGCCTCTGTGTCTACAAGTCTCTTCTCTACGTCTGCATATGTATCCCTGCCAAGCTGATGGTTCATCAGTACCATCTTTCTAGATTCTATGTATATGGGTTAATATATGATGTTTTTCTCTTCCTGACTTTATACGACAGACTCAACAAGTGACCCAATTTCATTCCTTTTTTATGTTTGCATAATATTCCATTGTATACCTGTACCACATCTTCTTTATCCATTTCTCTGCTGTGGACATTTAAGTTGCTTCCATGTCTTGGCTATTGTAAACAGCGCTGCAACAAACATTTGTTGCTTAGTTGAGAAGTCATGTCTGATTCTTTTACGACCCCATGGACTGTAGCCCACCAGGCTGCCCATGGGATTTCCCAGGCAAGAATACTGGAGTGGGTTGCCATTTCCTTCTCCAAGGGACCTTCCTGACCCAGGGATCGAACCCAAGCCTCCTGCATTGGCAGGTAGATTCTTTAGCACTGAGCCACAAAAGGAAGCCCACCCTGAAGGCTGGGGTGCATGGATCTTTTCAAATTACAGTTTTCTCAGGGTATATGCTCAGTAGTAGGACTGGGTCATATGGCCGTTCTATTTTTAGTTTTTTTAGGGAACCTCTGTACTATTCTCCATAAGGGCTATATCAGTTTACATTCTCACTGATAATATAAATGCTCCATACCCTCTCAAGCATTTATTGTTTGCAAATTTTTTTGATAATGGCCGTTCTGACCAGTGTGAGGTGGTACCTCCTTGTGGTTTTGATTTGCATTTCTCTAACAGTTAGTGGTGTTGAGCATCTTTTCATGTGTTTGATGGCCATCTGTATGTCTTTGGAGAAATGTCTGTTTAATTCTCCCACCCATTTAAAATTTTAAAAAAAAATATGTATTTGGCTGTGTGGGGTCTTGAGTTGCAGCATGTAGGACCTTTCATTGAGGTGCAGAAACATTCTGGTTGTGGCGGGTGGGCTTAGTTCCTCTGCTGCATGTGGGATCTTAGTTCCCTGATTAGGGATCAAACCCACATCCCCTGCATTGCAAGGCAGATTCTTGACCACTGTTACCACCAGGGAAGTCCTGGGTTGTTTGTTTCTTTGATATTGAGCTGCATGAACTGCTTCTATATTTTGGAGATTAATCCTTTGTCAGCTGTTGCAAATATTGAAATGTGTTCCTTTCATCACTTCTTATCACTTTGCCTCTCACTTGTTTCCTTCTACATTGAGACATAAAGAACCTGAGCTTCGTTAAGTCCTGAGACAGGTTTGTGATTTTATTTAAAGACAGTGGATTTGAATCTCAGCCCTTGGGTTCAAGTCCCAGTGTGGGTTTTGGCCAGAGTTCGAGTCCCACCTGAGCTATGCAGTTTCATATTCACATTCTTGGGCAACCATCGCCACTGCCCATCTCCAGAACCTTCTCTCCTTGAATTGAAACTTTGTACACATTTAACAATCCCTCCCCATTCCCCACCTTTCTCAGCCCCTAACAACCGCCTTTCTACTCTGTCTCTATGGATTTGACTCCTTTGGGAACCTAATGTAATATGGTCATACAGTACTTAGCCTTTTGTAACTGGCTTGTTCCACTTAGCATAATGTCCTTAAGATTCACTCGTGTTGTAGTGAGTATCAGAACTGCCTTCTTTTTTAGGGTTAAATAATATTCTATTGTTTGGATAGATGTGTTTTTTCCCCCCACACTGAGCAGTTTGCAGGATCTTAGCTCCCCAACCAGGGATTGAACCTAGGCCCTTGGCAGTGAGAGTCCTAACCACTGGACTGCCAGAGAATTCCTAACAGGCCACATGTTGTTCATTCATTTATTGATGGACTTTTGGATTGTTTCTACCTTTTAGCTATTGTGAAGAATACTGCTGTGAACATGGATTGTATAAATATCTGTTTGATTCCCTGCTTTCAATCCTTGTGGTTGTATAACCAGAAGTGCAATTGCTGAGTCATTCCCTGGTGGCTCAGACGGTAAAGCGTCTGCCCGCAACGCCGGAGACCTGGGTTTGATCCCTGGGTGGGGAAAGTCCCCTGGAGAAGGAAATGGCGCTCCACTCTGGTATTCTAGCCTGGGAAATCTCATGGACAGAGGAACCTGGTGGGCTACAGTCCATGGGGTTGCAAAGAGTCAGACACAACCGAGCGCCTTCACTTTCACAGTAATTCTCTGTTTACTTTTTCTGAGGAATGCTGTTTTGCATAGTGACTACAGTTTCCATTTTTACCAGCAATGCACCATAGTTCCAATTTCTCTACATTCTTGTCAATGCTGGTATTTTCTGTTTTGTTTTGTTTTTGCTGTTGCTCATTTGATAATAACCATCCTAATAGACTGAAGCAGTCTCTCACTGTGGTTTTGGTTTTTATTTCCTTCATCACTGGACGTTGATCAACCTTTCATGTGCTTACTCATTTGTGTACCTTCTTCAGAGAAATGTGTATTTCCGTACCTTTGCCTATTTTTCTGGAGAAGGCAATGGCACCCCACTCCAGTACTCTTGCCTGGAGAATCCCATGGATGGAGGAGCCTATTTTTCAGCTGGATCATTTGTCACTGAACTGTAGGAGTTCCTTGTATTAATCTCTTATCAGATATGTAATTTGCAAATGTTTTCTCCCTTTTCATGGGTTGCCTTCTTACTCTTTTTTCATTGTTGTTGTTTGTATTTATTTCTTTGTCTGGCTGCACCGGGTTGGTTGTAGCCTGGGTGGTCGTCCGTCTTCATTGTGGCATGTAGGATTTTCATTATTTTTATTTATCTGTTTTTGCATGTAGGCTATCTAGTTGCAGCATGTTGGGTCTAGTCTCCTGACCAGGGCCTGAACTGGGGGCCCTGGCACTGGGAGCGTGGAGTCTTAGCCGCGCACCACCAGGGAGGATCTCTTGCTCTGTTGATGGTGTCCTTTGATGTACAAACATTTTTCATTTTGATGAAGTCCCACTTACCTGTTTTTGTCTTCCGTTCGTTGCCTGTGCTTTTGGTGTCATATCCATGAAGTTGTTGCCAAATCCAGTGTCATGAAGCTTTTAGAGTTTTATGGTATGGACTCTCATACTTAGAACTTTGATCTATTTGGGGGTTAATTTTTGTGTCTAGGGTAAGGTAAGGGTCCAACTACTTTGTTTCACCTGTGGATATTAAATTTTCCCAGCACCATTGTTGAAAAGGCTGCCTTTCCCCCATCGAATGGCCTCAGCACCGTCCTCCTACACCTGTTCTTCCCTACTCTTTACACAGTCGTCCCTTCGCAGTGTCGGCTTGGGGCTGGGCTCCCTCGGATGATGCTCTGTCTTCAGAGGCGGAGCGGTGTCTGCAGGGACAGACAGAGCGGCGCAGAGCCCAGGGCTTTCCCGCAGCCTGAGTGTCTGCTGCAGGCGGAGTTCCTGCAGTCCGCCTGCTGCACTGTCTTTGCTGTTCTCCAGTGGCATCTGGAGCCCTGGTCCTAACCAGGACGAGCTCTGAGACTAAGCTCTTCATTGTTGTGGCTATTGTTCAGTCGCTCAGTCATGTCCAACTCTTTGTGACCCCGTGGACTGCAGCACGCCAGGCCTCCCTGTCTATCACAAACTCCTGGAGCTTTCTCAAACATATGTCCATTGAGTCAGTGATGCCATCCAACCATCTCATCCTCTGTCGTCCCCTTCTCCTCCTGCCCCAATCCCTCCCAGCATCAGGGTCTTTTCCAATGAGCTGGCTTTTCGCATCAGGTGGCCAAAGTATTGGAGCTTCAGCATCAGCATTAGTTGTTGCAATGAATATTCAGGATTGACTTCCTTTAGGATTGACTGGTTTGATCTCCTTGCAGTCTAAGGGATCCTCCTGATTAATGATGTTACTGTGTAGGCTTAGGGCATTAGGGGTGCAATGGAGCAGATTATCAGATATGTTTCATGTAAACATTAAGATTTAGGATGTGCACCTGATGTCTGCTCTGGAGCCCTACATTTTAGTTACCACGGCTGGTCATGTAGCAGGAACATATCTGTGTGACCATCTTGTGAGTCTTTATTTTTTTTTTTTGTAAGCTTGACTCTTTAGAAAAAAGAAGCTTTAATTATTTATTTGGTTGCTCCGGGTCTTAGTTGCAGCATGCAGGATCTAGTTTCCTGACCAGGGATCGAACCTGTGCCCTCTGCACTGGGAGCATGGAGTTTTAATTGCTGGACCACCAGGGAAGTCCTGTATGTGACCTGTCTTCTTATAAGAGCTCTGTTCCAAGACCTGAGCGGCTTTTCCTGCCAGGAGCCAGCAAGGGAGATCCCACCCATGATAAGGTTATGTGGAAGAGACCTGATAAGCAAGGCTTCAGGCCTAAGGGACCTTCAAGGCCAGGGACCCCCCTGGATCTGCCCGAGCATCTACCCCAAAACCAGAATCTGTCTTACTATTTTGTGCCTTTCACCAACTCTCCTGACATTGACAGGGGGCTATCCCCGACCACTTTTCTCTGGAGAAAATCAACATTAGAGCTCTAGCTAATAAGTCTCTTGGACATGATAGGAGTATTTCAAATGAAACCCCTCAGTTGGCATTCTAGCTTGCTTGGCAGGTTTATCCAGACTCTTGCAGCTACACATATGATTGTTCACAGCCTCCCAACTGTGAGAGGCGCGGGAAGCCTAAAACATAGGGCCTTTCAAAGAGTTAAAAGTTGTTAGAGTAGTGGTGGTGTAGGATTTCATTATTGGGCCAATGCTTGCTGCTAAGTTCCCACATCTCTTATCCCCTGTGCACCTGGGAGTGCATTAGTTAACATAGTTGGAATGTAAGAAAAATAAGTGCAGCCTTGAAATGAACCACATCAGACCTTTGAGCTAATTGGTTCTTTCTTTGTTGTAACTCACTGCACATTTGCTCCGTGAGAAATGTAACTCTGCTTAGCATTTTCTGAGGCTGATATAGATTAGAAATATAAAGAAAAAACACCTTGCAGGAAAATAAGTTTTCTGGTTGAGCAGCCTTTATCAAAAGAGGGTCATAAAATGTCCACAGGCCTCCAAGGCCAGAAGATAATGTACACAACATCATTTGTGGGAAAGGTATGCAGAAAAAATCCTGGCTTCGATAAGGGCAAAACTGCTGGAGTGTTTGGGCTGATTCTGCATGACCTTGCATCTTTCATTTCCCTCTGTGTACAAGTCAAGGTATAAAAGTCCCTTTTGAAAATAAAGTTACGGGCCTTGCTCACCGAAGAAGCTTGGTCTCCCCGTGTTTTTCTTTCTTTCTCTTTCTTACTCTCTTTTTCAAGGAGCATAGAGGCTCTCTGCGTTAATATCAGCCTCTTTCTCTCCTCTATTTTCTTATCTGCAACATTCTTTCATTATCTCTCTCTCTAATCATTTGCCGACGCCGCCACACTTCAGATACCCTGGATCCAACCGGGGCAGGACCCCGGCATTTCCCCGGGCAGATAGCTCACACGTCTGTGGTTGACAGAGGGAACTAATCTCAGAAGGCCCTTGGAAAGTGCTGTTCCCCAAAGATGTGGCCGGCAGGATGCTGAGGAGTGGTGGTTGAGTCTCCTGTCCATCACAGCCACCTTCCGCTACCTCCTAACTGAGTCTGGCTTTCGCTGGAGGCTGCCACACGAGGACATGGCATGTTGGAGGGACCTGCTGTGCTTGGTCTGTCTCAACATCAGTTTCAGGAACCACCTCTCCTACTTCTGGCTGCCCACCTCCCCCTTTTTTTGGCTGTGCCTCAGTGCTTGAGGGATCTTAGTTCCCCGACCAGGGATTGAACCTGGGCCATGGCAGTGGAAGTGCCGAGTCCTAACCATTGGACTGCCAGGGAATTCCTATGCCTCTTCTGGCTTTGATCTGCCCTATGCTAAGACCTCATGCTCGCACAGGTCACAGAGCGTGGGCAAAGGGAGCAGGAGAGAGCAGAAACCTCCCCTCCCCTTGCCATGCTCCTGGCTGCCATGGGGATGCTGTTATGATCGCCATTTGTGTACTGAAGGGTTTTTCTTTTAAGGGAGGGGCATTTTTATGTATTTATTTTGGCCATGCTGGGTCTTCATCACTGCGTGGGCTTTTCTCTGGTTGCGGCTTCTCGTTGCAGTGCTCTCTCTCGTTGCAGACCACGGGCTCCAGGGCAGGGGCTTCAGTAGCTGTGGTGATGGGCTTAGTTGCCCTGCAACATGTAGAATCTTCTTGGTCCAGGGATCAGACCTGTGTCTCCTGCATTGGCAGGTGGACTCTTTTTCTCCCCTCTTTGGAAAAGGAGTACTTCAAGGCTGTCCATTGTCACCCTGCTTATTTAAACTTCTATGCAGAGTACATCATGAGAAACACTGGGCTGGAAGAAGCACAAGCTGGAATCAAGATTGTCGGGAGAAATATCAATAACCTCAGAATGCAGATGACACCACCCTTATGGCAGAAAGTGAAGAGGAACTAAAGAGCCTCTTGATGAAAGTGAAAGAGGAGAGTGAAAAAGTTGGCTTAAAGCTCAACATTCAGAAAACTAAGATCATGGTATCTGGTCCCATCACTTCATGGGAAATAGATGGGGGAACAGTGGAAACAGTGGCTGGGTTTATTTTTTGGGGCTCCAAAATCACTACAGATCGTGACTGCAGCCATGAAATTAAAAGACGCTTACTCCTTGAAAGGAAAATTATGACCAACCTAGACAGCATACTAAAAAGCAGAGACATTACTTTGTCAACAAAGGTCATCCAGTCAAGGCTATGGTCTTTCCAGTAGTCATGTATGGATGTGAGAGTTGGACTATAAAGAAAGCTGAGCGCCAAAGAATTGATGCTTATGAACTGTGGTGTTGGAGAAGACTCCCGAGAGTCCCTTGGATTGCAAGGAGATCCAACCAGTCCATCCTGAAGGAGATCAGTCCTGGGTGTTCATTGGAAGGACTGATGTTGAAGCTGAAACTCCAATATGTTGGCCACCTGATGCAAAGAACTGACTCATTGGAAAAGACCCTGATGCTGGGAAAGATTGAGGGCAGGAGGAGAAGGGGACGACAGAGGATGAGATGGTTGGATGGCATCACCGACTCGATGGACATGGGTTTGGGTAAACTTTGGGAGTTGGTGATGGACAGGGAGGCCTGGTGTGCTGCGGTTCACGGGGTCACAAAGAATCAGACACGACTGAGCAACTGAACTGAACTTGGTTCTTCTTTTTTTTTTTTTAAGTTATTTTTAATCAGAGGATAATTGCTTCACACTGTTGCATTGGTTTCTGTAATACATCAACATAGTACACATACGTCCCCTCCCTCTTGACCCTCCTTTCCATCCCTCTAAGTTATTACGGGACCAGGTTGAGTTCCTTGAGTCACATAGCAAATTCCCGATGGCTATCTATTTTACAAATGGTAATGTATATTTTTCAATACTACTCTCTCAGTGAATAATATTTGTTTTTCTCTTTCTGACCTACTTCACTCTGTATAACAGGATCTAGGTTCTTCACTAGAACTGATTCAAATCCATTCCTTTTCATGGCCGAGTAATATTCCATTGTGTGTGTGTGTGTGTGTGTGTGTGTGTGTGTGTGTGTACACACCACACACCACAACTTCTTTATTCATTCATCTGTTAATGGACATCTAGGTTGCTTCCATGTCCTGGCTATTGTAAATAATGCTGTAATGAACATTGGGGTACATGCGTCTTTTAAAATTGTGGTTTTCTCAGGGTATATACCCNGCAGAAAACAGTGGAGAAACAAATACAGAACAAATTTTTATTATTGGGGCACATGCTCAGGAAAAACCAGGGAGAAATCTGATGACTCAGACTGCCCTGCAGTCTGAGTTTGCCACGTGACACTGTCACGGGTGGGATTCCTCACACTGGCTTCCCACAGACTGGTATGAGATGATACCCAATTTTCGCTTTGGTTTGCATTTCCCTAATGATAAGTGATGCTGAGCGATTTTTTCATGTGCTTGTTAACCATCTGTATGTCTTCTTTGGAGAAATGTCTGTTTAGGTCTTCTGGCAAGTGGATTCTTAACCACTGGACCACTAGGGAAGTCCAAGGGAGGGCTGTTTTAATAGCCTTTGAGATAATTGTGGGTTTTTTAATTACTGTATTTATTTGGCTGTGTCAGATCTTAGCTGTGCCTCTCAGGATCTTGGTCACATCAGGCGGGATCTTTAAGCAAAGATCCCAAGACTACTCAGGATTCAGTAGCTGTCATGAGTCGACTTCGTTTTTCCAGGGGTGTGGGATCTTTGTTCTCTGACCAGACATCGAACCTGTGTCTGCTGCATTGCAAGGCAGATTCTTTACCCTGGACCACCAAAATGAAAGTCGCTCAGTCGTGTCCGACTGCTTGCCACTCCATGGACTATACAGGCCATGGAATTCTCCAGGCCAGAATATTGGAGTGGGTAGCCTTTCCCCTCTCAGGTTTTTATATTAAATGTGTTTGGTTGGTTTAAAAGTGAAAACCACTTCATCTGAACACCACCACCACCAACAAAACCTAATTTCTATACCACAGATGCCCTCTGCCTGCATTTGAACTTCATATAATTACGGTTCAATGTGAACTCTTTGGAGTCTTTTTTTCACTCAGCATTGTCTGTGGGATTCATCTGTGATGTCAAAGTATGGTGAGCAGTTTATTCTTTTTTCCAAGCTGTGTATTACCTGTGTGAATATGCCATGAGCTATTTATGCATTCTGCTGTTGATGGGCTTGTAGGTGGTTCCTAGTTTTTCACTATTACAGATTATGCAGCTGTGAGCCTTTTTTCTGCCCGTGTCTTTTGAGACATAGCTCTCAGTTGTGTTGGCTGTATGCCCGGGAGGTGGAATCGCCAGTCATGGGGCACGGATATGTTTAGGGGTTACTGGGCACCGTTTCTCCACAGCGGTTCTACCTATTTACTCCCCTGCTCATAAGAGGGACAATTGCAGCGGCTCCATGTCTCAGCTGACCCTTGATATGAGATGCCTTTTTCAGGGCAAGGGGCAGGTCTGTTTTTAAAATTCAGTTTTAAGAATTTATTATTATTATGGCCTCACGGCATGGCATGTGGGATCTAGTTTCCTGACCACGGATCGAACCTGCCCTCTCTGCATTGGAAGCATGGAGTCTTAACCTCTGGACCATCAGGGCAGGGAAGTCCTATTATCATTATTCTTATTTGGAGCAGAGAAAGGTTTATTGCAGGGCCGTGCAAAGGAGAACAGGCAGTTTGTGGTAAAAAGACAAGCAAATAAACCCCAAGCACAACTAACTGAAGACTATGTTAGAGCAGTTTTAGGTTCCCAGTAAAATGGGGAGGAAGGTAGTGAGATATCCCATTTCCCTCCCCGCAACGCAACACTCGCAGCCTCCACCATCGTCAACGTGCCCACGAGAGGGGGACTTTGTCATTAGTCACAGCCATAGGGTGACATTCCCTTACCCGGAGTCCAGAGTTTATACCAAGGTTTCCCCTTGGCGTTACATACTTTGGACAAGTGTATAATGACATGGACTCTCCTTTATAGTATCATACGGTGTTTTCCCTCAGAGGGCAGGTTCTTAACTGTTTTTTCAATTTGTTCTAGACTAACTGATCTAGTCCTTTTTTCTTCCCCCTCTGCTGCTTCTAGGATCAATTCTGTTAACTTCTGTTTCCCCAGAAAATAGACCATTTATGGAGATTTAAAATTTCATAGGTGCAACTTACAGGTTTTGACATATACTGTTTTCATTTTATAGTAATTTTTTCCCAAAATACAATATGCAAAGATTAAATCGTATTACAAGTCTTCTAACAAAACAAAACCCTTGGTGTCCTGCCTCACCTTCTCACTTTCCCAGATTGGCTCAGTACTGATATATATATGCTTTTTAAAAATAAGTGAAGCTGATGTTTACATATTTATTCCACTTAGGCTGGGTTTCTACATATTTATTTATTTGGTTGCCTCTGGTCTTAGTTGTAGCATTTGTTGTTCTTGTCAGTCGCTAAGTCGTGTCTGACTCTGTGACCCCATGGACTACAGTACTTCCGGCTTCCCTGTCCTTCACTGTCTCCCGGAGTTTGCTCAGATTCATGTCCTTTGAGTCAGTGATGCTGTCAAACTATCTCATCCTCTGCCACCTCCTTCTCCTTTTGCCTTCAATCTTTCCCAGCATCAGGGGCTTTTCCAGTGAGTCAGTTCTTTGCGTCAGGTGGCCAAACTATTGGAGTTTCAGCTTCACCATCAGTCCTTCCAATGAATATTCAGGGTTGATTTCCCTTAGGATTGACTGGTTTGATCTCCTTCAGTCCAAGAGACTTTGAAGAGTCTTCTCCACCACCACAATTCAAAAGCATCAATTCTTCAGCGCTCAGCCTTCTTTATAGTCTAACTCTCCTCATACATGACTACTGGGAAACCATAGCTTTGACTATATGGACCTTTGTCAGCTCAGTGATGTCTCTGCTTTTTAATATGCTGTCATAGCTTTCCTTCCAAGGAGCAAGCGCCTTTCAATTTCATGGCGGCAGTCACCATCTGCAGTGATTTTGGAGCCCAAGAAAATAAAGTCTGACACTGCCTCCACGTTTCTGCCTTCTATTCACCATGAAGTGATGGGACTGGATGCTATGATCTTAGATTTTCCACTATTGCATTTCGAGCCAGCTTTTCCACTCTTCTTTCACCCTCATCAACTGCTGTGGCCTGTGGGGTCTTCTGCTGCGGCACGTGGAGCCTAGCTCCCTGACCAGGGATCGACCCAGCCCCCTGCATTGGGAGCGCACAGTCCTAGCCACTGGACCTCCAGAGAAGTCCCCTCGTCCATTTCTCAGCGTGTAATTTTTGAATTTTCTTGTTCATGTCCCAGTTGTAGAGGTTGAAACTGTAGCACTCTTTCCCCAAACCATCCTCCCCACCCTCTTCCTCACATTCTCTGTCTAGTTTACTGACTCCATTCTTGGCCTAGTTAGTACTCAGTGTCAACAACCCTCATCACACCGAACCAAGTCTGATTTCCTTTTTTTTTTTTTAAACAATGCTCTTTTTTCCTGGAGTTAGTAATTGCCTCATTTTCCTGTTTATTAGCTCTGTGTATCTATCACTAAGTTTTCCCATCTCTGCAACAGAAGGAAACAGATCTTCTGATTATATTTTCTGCATATTCACACACATCACTTGTCCTATAGGTTCTGAGTTTTTCTTGGTACCATCCCTTCAGAAGGCCTCCTGTGTTGGTCCAGGACCTTCTTAGTACTCAGTGTCAACAACCCTCATCACACCGAACCAAGTCTGATTTCCTTTTTTTTTTTTTAAACAATGCTCTTTTTTCCTGGAGTTAGTAATTGCCTCATTTTCCTGTTTATTAGCTCTGTGTATCTATCACTAAGTTTTCCCATCTCTGCAACAGAAGGAAACAGATCTTCTGATTATATTTTCTGCATATTCACACACATCACTTGTCCTATAGGTTCTGAGTTTTTCTTGGTACCATCCCTTCAGAAGGCCTCCTGTGTTGGTCCAGGACCTTCAAGAAGGGACACCAGGGTGAGACTAAATGTGCAGGGTTGGGGGGGCAGGGTTATCTGGGGAAATGCCCAGAGAGATAAGGAAGGAGCTGGTCAAGGCTGCAAGGACTCCAACGAAGACGAGCAGCAAAGAAGGGTGGACAGAAGCTCCCGAGATGGCCATGCACCCCCAGGAAGTTTCCGCAAAGCTGCCAGGGAGTCCTCAAACCAAAGTTGGCTCAGAGGCGTCCTGGGTCCCCCAGCAACCAGCCTCCCTCTGCGTCCCTAATATCCTGTGTCCTCAGCATGGGGGGAGGCCCGTGGGAGACGTGGCCTCGACACAGACTGACGGTGGGTTTCAAAGCTCTGCAGCGGCTGGGGCTCTTGGTTAAGGATCCTCCGTGAAATCGGAGGGCTTTGAGGCACGTGTTCAGTTCCGTTTCTCCACAGGTTTGGGGAGCGGCAATCCCGTGGTTTCCATGGGCCCTCCTTCCTCAGGGGACACTCCAAAGTGTTCTCATCCTCACCCTCCCCCACCGTCCATTTCAAACTCTTCTCACCCCCCGGCCATCCCCCGAGCCGGCGCTGGGGGCCTGCCTGGACGAGCAGCCCAGACCTTCCTTTCTGAAGTGTCTGAACACTTACCGT
>SJXQ01005502.1:0-25992 GCA_006408695.1 Aepyceros melampus | reverse complement strand
CATTGCGGTGGGGTGAGGGGAGACCAGCCGCGTCCAGGTGGATCACCTGAGGTCCACCCACGTCGTCTCCTGTGCCCCGCCTGCTGAGGGTCACCCCCACCCACGTGGCAGTTCCTCTCTGCTCCCGCCCGTCCCTGGGCAGCAGGAGCCACCGTGTCCTGGCGGGAGATCCGGGCTGTTGGTCCAGGGCCGTCCAGCCCGGCAGAGCCCAGAGCGGTGGCACAATGGGAGTGGGGCCACCCTGCTGCCCTTCTCTGTTTCAGCCAAGAGCCGTGCGTCCTTCCTTTGGGGAAGGAACTAGGTAGAAACCTCTGATTTAATAAAAAAGCCCCATCCGGATGGACAGCACTCGTCCTTTGAGAGCGCTTCCTCAGCTGGCTTTTCAGCTGTGCATTTCGGCTATTCCAGCGTCCCCCCTGGCTGACTCTGGGCACTGTCCAATTGAGTGCCGTCCCACGAGGTGGCTCCTTCACAGCCACGTGCTGTGCCGGGCTCTGGGCCCCTTACCTGCCGCAGCCAGGATCTCCATACTGTTCTCCATAGTGCCTGGGTCCATGTTATTCCCACCAATGGTGCAGGAGGGTTCCCTTTTCTCCATAGCCTCTCCAGCATTTAGATTTTCAGATTAAGTGTTTTTAGATTTTTTTGATGATGGCCGTTCTGACTGGCATGAGGTAGTACCCCACTGTAGTTCTGATTTGCATTTTACTGATTATCAGTGATGTTGAGCATATTTTCACGCGCCTCGAAGAGGCCATCTGTATCTCCTCTTTGGAAAATGACTAGGTCTTTTGCCTATTTTTTGATGGGGTTGTGTTTTTTTAGGGGGTGAGTATTGAGCTGCATAAGCTGTTTGTGTGTATTTTGAAGATTAATTTTAATAAGTTTTAAAATATATTTATTTTGGCTGTTTTGGGTCTCCGTTGCTTGAGGAATTCTTCTCTAGTTGCGGCGAGCAGGGACTGCTCTCCATTGCAGCGTGCGGGCTTCTTGTGCTGGCCTCTCCTGTTGGGCTCAGGCTCAGGGGCACAGGCTCAGGAGCTGTAGCGCTGCGGCTCGGCTGTCCTGTGGCATGTGGAATCTTCCGGAACCAGGAATCAAACCCGTGTCTCCTGAATTGGCCAGTGGATTCTTTACCACTGAGCCACGAGGGAAGCCCTAAATGTTTATGGATTTTAATTTGATTGTCTCAGATAATCGGCTTTTGGTTTAACTCGTGTCTCTCTTCTTTTTCTGTATTTAATTTCACTGATTTGTGTGCCTTTATCTGTATTATTTCCTCTTGTGCCAACTGTGGTCTTTGTATTCTACTTTCTTAAGATAGAAGCTTAGGTAATTTGAGACTTTTCTTCATTTAATTATAAGCATTTAAAAGATAAATTCTCGGGAAATCTCTGACAGTCCAGTGGTTAGGACTAGGAGCTTTCACTGCTGGGGCCCAGGTTGGATCCCTGGTCAGGGAACAGATCCCACAAGCTGCACAGTGTAGCCAAAAAGGCAAAAACAACCCCTGTGTATCACTGTTTATTCTGTCCTTTATTAACCCCTCATATGTTGGGCTGGGTGTGAAACTCTAGTTTGGAGTTATTTCTTCAGAATTTTAAAGGTATCCATTGTCTCTTAGCTTCCAGTGTTACCATTTAGGCTTCTCAGGTGGCGCTAATGGTAAAGAATGTGCTTTCCAATATAGGAGACACAGGAGACGTGGGTTTGGTCCCTGGGTCAGGAAGATCCCCTGGAGGAGGGCATGGCAACCCACTCCAGTCTCTTACATGGAGAATCCCACAGACAGATGAGCCTGGCAGGCTAGGGTCCATAGGGTTGCAGAGTTGAACACGACTTAGAAATGCAGTCTTTCTGATTCTCGAATGTTTGTAGGTAATCTTTATTTTCTCTAGGAAAGCTTGTAGCGTTTCTGATTCCAGTGTCTGCAATGTTAAAGTGATGTGTGGTCATTTTGGGTGTGGGTGATTTTCCTTCTTTTAAATTGACATATATTTGATTTACAATGTTGTGTTAGTTTCTGGTGTGCAACAAAGTGATTTGGTTATACATGTAAGTGTGCACATACTTTTTCAGATCATTTTTGATTTTAGGTTATTACATGATATTGAACATAGTTCCCTGTGGTGCACAGCAGGTCCTTGCTCTCTTTCTGCTTTATATACAGTAGAGAGTATCTGTGAATCCCAGACTCCTGAATTGTCTGCCCCTCCCCCCCTTTGGTAACCATGAGTTTCTTTTCTGTGTCTTTGAGTCTGTTTCTGGTTTATAAACAAGTTCATCAGTCATATTTTAGATTTGCCTGTGGTAGCATATATATGTTTTTCTCTTAGTATGATAATCTCTAGATCCAGCACTGTTGCTGCAGATAGCATTATTTCATTCTTTTTTATGGCTGAGTAGCATTCGATTGTGTGGATGTCTATGTCACATTTTTTTTTTCATCTGTTTAGTTGGGTGCTTGTGAGCTTTCTCAATCTGGAATCCCCGTTCTCAACTTCTTAGAAAATTACGTTAATTCTTTGATCATTTTATTCTGTTTTCTAAAATTCCTGATTATTCCTTCTTGATTGAACCTGATTTTCTCTCATCTTCCTTCTTGTCTCTCCATCCTGCTCTTTGGGGGCTTGTTGGTTTCATGTCCATGTTTTTGTGTGTTCATTTGCAAATATGTATCAACACCTATTTTAAGCGCTGGCGATACAGCAGTGAATAAGTCCATGCCCTTGCTGTTTCTAGTTTTCCTATGAATTTCTAGTGATATTCCAAAGCAACATGCTAGCATATTCTAGTGCTTTGGAGAGAAAGCAATCAGTTGTTCACACATTACAGAATATGCGATTTTGTGAGAGTCTAAGTTATGATCAATTTCCATTGCTCTTCCATGGGAAAATAAGGTTATATTTTTTGTGACAGTGAGTTGAATCAGATCAATCTAATAAGTATTGATACTTTGATTCAGGTCATTTGTGGCTCCCATGTTTATTGCAGCACCTACTGTATTTGAGATACTGTGTAGGCCACTGGGGGAAATGGTAGGTGAGCAAAAGCAAGATTCCTTTACTCAGAACTCTAATAGGTTGACGGTGGAGGTCGTGGTGGGGCAGACATTAATCAGATAATAGCCTCAATGGGAGAAGTCCTGTGCGGGAAAGGAGCCTTGCTCTCTGAGAGCATAACACAGAGGCATCTGAGCTAGAATGGAAGGTCACAGAAGGCTTTCCCGACAAGATGACAGGTGAGCTGAGATCTGAAGCATGAATTGGCCTTAGTGAGACAGAGCCGGAGGTAAGCAGCCCAGGTCCAGGATATGGCTGGTGTAGATGAATGCCCAGAGGTTGGAGAGGAGCCAGGTCTTGAAGGAGTGGAAGGCTGTCCAGAGGACGGAGCAGTGACACTTGGTGTGAGAGGAGCTGGAGAGGCAGGGAGGGCCATGGTGGACACGCCCCTGAGGGCTGCAGGATGGATTTCTGCCATACCCTGAGAGCAAGGGCAAGTCCTTGGCTGTGGACCCAGCAGAGTGGTAAAAGGTTTCCGTTTTGTAAAGATGGCTCTGGCTGTGGTGTGCAGAGTAGGTGATGGGAGGTGGAAGGGGAGGTTTGTCAGAGTGAGTTAGGAGGCTCCTGTCATAATCTAGGGGCAAGACCCTAGTGTCTGGTATCAGTGGAGACAGAGGTGATGGAGAGAAATGGACAGATTCCAAGTGCATTCAGGAGGTTAAGTGGACAGGACTCAGTGATGGACTGGTTGGTCATGGAGGTAGCGGGGCTCGTCCAGCTGCGTGGACGGTGGAGTCACTGGTACAGAAGAGGGACGTGGCTGTCAGAGGTGGAGCTGTGGAGAGCACTGGCCTGGCTCAGGAGTGATGAGCTTTTTCTTTCTATGCACATTCCTTGTATTCTCCGCTCCCTACTTGACTTGTCCAGGACTGAGATGATGTAATTCTTCAACCACGTTTTAATTTCTATCAATTTCTTGTCTTGCATTTTTTTTCTTAGAGTTTGATATGTTGATGGTTAAGGTTCATAAGGATGTCAGATCTTAAGATTTCTATATTTACTTCTTGTAGTAATGCCTGAGACTGTTACGAAATATTTGAAATTATGGACAGTCCATATTTGTGACCCCTCCCCCCCAGCCCCATTCCCCTTTCTGAACATCATGCTGGTTCACAGCTTGAGCTAAATGATGAAATACTGAGTGGAGGATGGTCCCCTCACTGTGAAACTTTTGTTGTGCTTCATGCCTTCTACCAAATTCCAGCTCTTCTGGGTATGACTGTCACATCCTTGCTTTCTCACGCGTATGTGCTTGGTGTATCTTTGTTCTTTTACTTTGGAATTGAGTCACTTACAAGCATTTGGATTTATCTTTTTGGTCAAATATGAACTTTTTCTTCTAGTAAATGACTTTTTCCCTCCTGGATTAGTGCAAGTCACTTGACCTTCACTTTCCTATTTTCCACACTATCCCCCTTATTAATGCTAAGTTTTTCCCAGAACACAAGCACAACTATATATAAGATAAACATTTGAGAATAACAGTTATATAGTTGATTGATTTGAAGCAATGCTGGTGGAAATCATGAGAAAAACTTATTTGTGCACATCCAGAAACATGAATTCCTGGATAACATTTTCTCAGATTCCTATTTTCTGTTGATTTCCTTCAGCATTTAGTATGACTCTTGTATTTCAAATTAATTTTTATTGGGGTATGGTTGCTTTACAGTGTCGTTTCTACGGTACAGCAAAATGAATCAGCTGTATGTACACGTATATTCCCCTTTTGGACTTCTTCCCTCTAGATCAGTGCAGAGTACTGAATAGAGTTCCCTGTGGTATACAATAGGTTCTCATTAACTATCTATTTTATACATAGTATCAATACTATAGATATGAAGCATAACTCATTTTTTGTAGGTGCCGTTATCAAACAAGGACGTTCCTTTCTATTGCTAGTTTGCCGAAACTGTTTAAAATGCATGGATGTTGGATTTCGTTAAATGCCTTTTGGGTGTCTGCAATTCTTCTGTAGTCTGTTGATAGGAATGAATGTTTTTAGAAAAATATGTGGTGTGCTGGTCTTCCCCTCTTGTGGAGCCTGGGCTCACAAGGTGGGCTCCAGGGCCCTTGGGGTCAGTTGCTGCAGCCTGCGGTGAGCTGGATCAAGACCACAGGCTCATTAGTCACGGTGAACCATCTTAGCTGCTCCGCACCATGTGTGATCTTCCGGGACCAAGGGTTGAACCTGTGTTGCCTGTTTTGCAAGGCAGATTCTTAACCACTGGACCACCAGGAAAGCCCTGAATAATTGAATGTTAAGCCAAACCTGCATTTGGTGAATAAACTCCACTTGGTCAGGATACGTTATCCTTTTTATATGTTGTTGGATTTCAGGGAAATGCTTCCCCTAATAGAGTATTTCCTTGTTTAATTTTCTGAAAGAATTTGTTTAGAATTGATAGTTTAGTTGCTCAGTCGTGTCCGACTCTTTCCGACCCCATGGGCAGAATTGATAATATTTCTCTTAAGTATTTGTTAGAATTCCAATTGATGATATCTGAACCTGGAGTTTTTTTGTAGGAAGGTTTTTAATTGGAAATTTAGTTTAATAGATATAGGGCTTTTCAGGTTATCTATTTGCTGTTCACTGAGTTTTGGAAGTTTTAATCTTTCAAGAAATTTGTCCATTTCAAGGACTTCCCTGGTAGTCTACTGACACGTAGACTAGGCACATTCACTGCTGTGGCTGGGGTTTGATTCCTGGTTGGGGAACTAAGACTCCCACAGGCTGGGTGGCCAAAAGAAAAAAATCTGTAAAATATACATACACACAGAGACACACGCATATGTGAGTTCTCTATAAGCACTGCTTTTGCAGTATCCCACAAGCTTGACATGTCATATTTTTCTTTCCATTCAAAATATTTTTTTCTAACTTCTGTGATTCCATTCGAGCCGTGAGTTATTCGTGCTAAGTTGCTTCTGTCATGTTCAACTCTTTGTGATCCTATGGACTGGGGCCCACCAAGGCCCTCTGTCCGTGGATTCTCCAGGCAAGAATACTGGAGTGGGTTGCCATGCTCTCTTCCAAGGGATCTTCCTGACCCAGGGATCGAACCCCCATCTCTTATGTCTGCTGCATTGGAAGGTGAGTTCTTTACCACTAGCGCCACCTGGGAATTAGAAGTGCTTTATTTAGCTTATAAATATTTGAGGATTTTCTCTCTTTTTAGTTTTGTTGTAGAGGACATACTTCGTATCGTTTCAGTACTTTCTCATTATCTTACTGCTCAGACTATGGTGTATCCTGGTAAATGTTCTTCATGCACTTGGAAGGAATATGTATTCTGCTATTGCTGGGTGGAATGTTCTATAAATGTTAATTAGGTCAAGGAGTTTGACTGTGTTAAATCTTCTGTGTCCTTCCTCATTTTCTGTCTACTTTGTCTATGGATTAGTGAGAAAGGGATATTGAAATTTCAACCATACTTGTGGGTTAGACTATTTTTATTTATATCAGTTTCTGCTTCAAATATTTTGAAGTTTTACTATTAGCTACATAAACATTAGGATTATTATGTACTTCAGATAAATGAACCAATTTATTATTATGGAGGGATCTGCTTTAGTCTCAATAATATTCCTTGTCCTGAAATCTATTTTCATATTAGTATAGCCACTCCATCTTTCTAATGGTTGGTGTTAGCATGATAATGTGTTTTTCCACCCTTTTAATCTTTATGTCTTTATGCTTAAAGTTGCTTTCTCAAAAGTGGCATATATAATTGAACCTTGCTTTTAAAATCTCATCTGAGAACTTCTGCCTTTTAATTGGGGTGTTAAAATGTAAATAGTCCAATGTGAATATTTATGTTTCGTTATATATCCACCCTCCTGCATTGTGTTTCCTATTTGCCTCATTTCTTCTTTTGGATTATTTTTATGATTCCATTTTGTCTCCTTCACTGGCTGACTTTGTTTCTCTAGGATTTACAGTATGCCTCTTTATCACAGTTTATTTTCAAATAATACATTACCTCATATGTAATACAAGAATGTTGACGTTCCTCTCTTCCAGCCTTGTGTGATAGCTGCCATACATTTCTTTACATTGTGCATCCCACATCTTCTTTTGCTTGAAGCAGTCTATTATTATCTCTATCTTCCATAAAAAGAATTATTTCTACTTAAGTAGTTAGGACGGAGGGAAATAAAACAATTGGAAGATAACAAAGGGGAGTATCTCAAGACTGTTAGAGGCTAATTTCTTTAGCACTTCATTTAGTATTATACTTGATAAGGTCAGTGTGATGAGTTAGCATTGGGAGGAAATCCTCACCCCCAGACTCACATGATAATCAGACAAGTTTTCCTGAACCTGTGAACTCACGATGCTATTCCTCAGCCTGCACATTACCCATCTGCCTGAAGAGTCAAGAGCTGCTGGCACTAATAAATCCCAACCGTGTGTTCCCTTTGAGGCCCATTCATCTGTCACAGATGGCAGAATATCACTTTTTTTTTTAATAGCTGAGTAGTATTCCACTGTGTATCATATTTTTAAATTCTTTCACTATCAATGGACACAGTTGTTACATGTAGATTAACTCAGGAACAGCCAGAGAGACAGATGCATAGGGTACTGTATGGGGAAGGGCACACATTTTATGCCAAGTCATAGGTATTTCATCTTTATACACTATACAACACATACGGTGTCTACCAGACAATGTCAAGAATTACTGCTGTTATATGCGTTAAAGAAACTGAGACCAGCCTTTTCAATATTTAATCCACACATTTACTATCGCCAGTCTTACTATGTATTGCTCCATAACTGCCCCACAGCTTACTGACTTAACGCAGTAAATGCTTATTGTCTCCAAAGTTTCCATGAGTCAGGAACCCAGAATTGGCTTGTGGTTTCGTGTGAGATTACAGTGAAAATATTGGCCAGGGCTGAGTCATTTGAAGGTCTGACTTGGACTGGAGGATCCGATCCAAGATTTCACATCACAGCCCTTTAATACAGCTCCTCCCCAGTATGAGTGACTCAGAAGAGTGAGACGGCGGGGCCCTTTTGGGATAAGTTTATATATAATTCTCATATAATTCACCCTTTAAAAGTATACAGTTTTTTTTTTTAGTATAGTCATAAAGTTGTGGGATATTTTTTATAATTGAAACCTTGTTTCCTTATATGCCTTTTCTATCTTGTTGCTTTCAAGATTTTTCAATTTTTAGATTCTATGATCATTAAGTTTGATTATGAAGTCTCTGGGTATGGGTTTCTTTATATTTATCCTACCTGTGGTTTGCTGTGATTCCTGAACTATCCCTAAGGCTATTATTTCCTAATTTAGGAAAATTCAGCCATTCATCTTTAAAAGAAAAAATGCCCCAATTCTCTTCTCATCCTGGGACTACAATTATGTCTATGTTAGGACTGACGTTGGGCTTCCCTGGTAGTTCAGTTGGTAAAGAATCTGCCTGCAACACAAGAAACCTGGGTTCAATGCTTAAGTCAGGAAGATCCCCTGGAGAAGGGAATGGCAGCCCACTCCAGTATTCTTCCCTGGAGAATCCCAAGGACAGAGGAGCCTGGCAGGCATAGTCCAAAGGGTAGCAAAGAGTTGGACACATCTGAGCAAATAACATTCTCACTTTAGACTGATTGTAGATGTTTATGTTAGATCAATGGGACTGATGTTTACAATCTTTTTTCTCTCATTAATTTTTTTAAAATTGGAGGATAGTTGTTTTACCATGTTGTATTACTTTCTGCTGTACAGCGAAGTGAGTCACTTATACATTATGTCCACTTTTTAAAAAGATTTCCTTCCTCTATAGGTCATCAGAGTGCTGAGTTCCTGTGCTGTAACCGTAGGTCCTTATTATCTGTTTTATGTACAGTGGTGTGTATATGGGGAGAAGGAAATGGCAACCCACTCCAGTATTTTTGCCTGGAGAATCCTGTGGACAGAGAAGCCTGGTGGGCTGCTGTCCATGGGGTCGCAGAATCGGACAACACTGAAGCGACTTGGCAGCAGCAGTGTGTATACGTCAATCCCGACCTCCCAATTTTTCCCTCCCCCAACCCTGGCAACCGTAAGTTTGTTTTCTATATCTGTGACTATTTCTGTTTTGTAAGTAAGTTCACTTGTACCCTTCTGTTAAGATTCCCCCTGTAAGTGACATATGATATTTATCTTTCTCTGGCTCACTTTACTCAGTATGATAACCTCTGGGTCCATCCATGTTGCTGCACATGAACAGTTAATAGTTGATTTCAAACTCTTGAGTGTTAATGTTAACATCCGGATCATCTCAAAGTCAGTTTCCATTAATAGCCTTTTCCCTGGAGGATGGATCTTTCTCTTGTCTTTTCATATGTTCAGTGATTCTGAATTACGGCCTGGCTATTGTTAATAATACACTGTAGAAACTCTATTTCCATATATTTTTTTCAACGTGAATCAGCCATAGGTGTGTATATGTATGTCCCCTCCCTCCTGAACCTCCCGCTCCCACCTCCCTCCCCTGAAGAATACTTTTAAAAGTAGGCAGTCAACTGGGCTGAACTCAGGCTTCAAACTCTGGCTCTTCTGTGGTGGGCAGCCGTGGAGAACTTCCTTTAGTTCTTTTAGCCGGCTGCTTGGAGTCTGCTCTGTGGGTGTGTATTTACAGATCATAGCTTCGGGTGGAGTTTGTACACAGGCTGTGGGGCCAGAGTTTTAACCACCCCACATAGTGCCACTTGGGGCCTGTCTTCAGGCAAAAGGCCATAAAAGTGGGCACTAACTTGGTGCCATTCCCTTCCAACTGTCAGCTCCCCTCCAGTTTCTCCTGAGTTTGGTTGTCCTACACAGCCTTAAGGTTGCCTCTGTATTTTGCTGAGAATTTATAGCTGTCATTTGTGGCAGAGTTGGATGAAACAGGATTCTTCTCCCATCATTAGCAGAAGCATAAGCTTCTCCGTTGCTTTTCAAAAGGTATTTTTGGTATTCCATCTTATTTTTAGCAGGAGGATGGGTCTGAATTGCAGCCCACCATTACTGGCGATCGGAACAGCAGCTGACAGTTGTTTTCATTTATCTTTATGGTTTGCTGTTTTAATGACAGCAGTGAGGGACACTGAGGTCTGTTTGCGGCTTGCCAGGAGGCGGGTGTCCTGGTCCCTGTGTGAGGCAGTGAGTGCCCTGGCTTAGTAATAGTTCACGTTGCTACAGCCTTCTGGGGAGGGAGGCAGGCCTGCACACCCTGTGGGCAGCAGCTGCATCAGCGTAAGGTTCAGGCAACCAGATCCCAGCTCCTCCTTGCCTAAGACGGTCAGTGGTTCCCCCACTTCTAGTAGGAAGTTGTTGGCACGCTCCTTCTCTGTTTACAGAAACTTTAAGCCAAACAAAAAGTGGGTGTGACTATCTTCTGATAATGAGGTCAGGCACTGGAGGCAGGGAGATCTGGGGCAAATTAGCTGAAGCTCGTCTGTTATAACATGGGTAATAAAATTTGCCCTGCCTACACTGTATCATGAGATTTTACTACAAGTCTGAGATGACTGCCCACCACTCTGGCCCACAGTGTGGAAGACGAGGACAGAGGTGGCTGTAACAGTCCTTGATTCCTATGGGCAGTGGGTGGACTGAAAACATTTCGAGCAAGGAGTAGGCCACTGAGCCAGCAGAGTGTAATGACTTCTCTGTATTTCCTGAGGGTGGGGGCTATGAGCAATTCCGCGGGGGAGGAAGAACAGTGGTTGTGGCCCCAGGCCTGTGTTTAGTTCACTCTGCCACTCAGCCGGCGCTGGCCTCAGGAGCCCTCTGTACACTGGCAACAGGAGAAGCGCCCGCCTCAGGGGCCCCGGGCGCTGTCGCCGCGGCCGGAGTGTGGCTGTCAACACCAGACTTCCCTGTGTCTGATCCGACCCCCGTCCTGCGCCTCGAGGCTCTCTGTGGATCATGGCTATGGTCCTCCTTGCTTCACATCTGACCCAAATTTGCTAAGCTGTGCCCGCAGCCACATTGTCAAGAGACGTGTTGCGCAGGGCTGGGGACAAAGGCGAGAACCTTTGGGATAACAGGGCCATTCAACTAGTTATTTAATCTGCTTCATCAGTGATACTCTGGATGCCCCCATTTCCTCACCTTAACCTATAGGGTAGAGACTCTTCCAAATGCTTTGTTGACATCTTTTATTAAGAGTGGACTTCTTGAGAAAAGACAGTCTATTCAATAGTGGTGCTGGGAAAACTGGGCAGCTATGAGTGAAAGAATGAAATTAGAACACTTCCCAACACCATACACAAAAAAACTCAAAATGGATTAAAAAGATGTAAATGTAAGGTCAGATACTATAAAACTTTTAGAGGAAAACCTACTCTTTGACATAAATTACAGCCAAGATCTTTTTCGATCTACCGCCGAAAGCAATGAAAATAAAAACAAAAAAGGACCTAATTAAACTTAAAAGTTTTTGCACAGCAACTAAATCCTAAACAAAGACAGCCCTCAAATGGGAGAAAATTATTTGCAAACAAAGCAACTGACAAGGGTGTAATTCCAAAATATACAAACAGCTTGTGCAGCTCAATATATTAAAAAAAAATTCAAAAATGGGCAGAAGATCTAAAAGACATTTCTCCAAAGAGGACATTTAGATGAGGCAAAAGACACAAAAGATGCTCAATGTCACTAATTCTTACAGAAATGCACATCCAAACTATAACGAGGTAAATTGGTACAGGCACTATGGAGAGCTGTCTGGAGGTTCCTTGGGAAACTACAACCAGGACTACTGTATGACCCAGTAATCACACTCCTGGGGATATTATCTGGAGAACACCATAATCTGAAAGGATACACGCACCTCAGGGTACACTACAGCACTGTTGTTTACAACAGACAAGACACGGGAGCCCCCAGGTGTCCACCGCCAGATGCATGGGTAAAGATGTGCTAGTCTGTACAACAGAACATCCCTCAGCCGTAAGGAGGACGAAAGAACGCCATCTGCTGCGCTACGGACGGACCTGGAGTGTCATACAGAGTGCAGTCAGTCAGAAAGGTAAGATGGAACACTGCTTATATGCGGAATCTAGAGAAATGGTACACATGAACTTACTGGCAAAGCAGAGAGTCCCAGGTGTAGAGAACAAACAAGTTATCAAGGGGAAGGAGAGGCGGATGAACTGGTCGATTACGACTGACCTATTTACACTGCTATGTATAAAACAGACGACCAACCAGAACCTGCTGTATAGCACAGGGACCTCTACTCAACGCTCGGTAGTGACCTCGATCGGAAGGAAAGCCAGGGAAGAGCGGACACGTGTGTATACGCACGCGTAACTGACTCACTTCGCCGCACAGCAGAGACTGGCAACACTGCAAAGCAACTGCACTCCAATAAAAATCATTATTAAAGGAGAGCAGACTGCAACCTCTGCCTAGCCTGGCCTCTGTTCTTCCCCATCTGTGGACTGACTTGAGACAAGAGGCTTACAACGACACCACTCTTTATTTGCAAACAGGCTGGAGTTTGGTCCATCGAGTCTTCCGTTACAAAAGGTGTTTAAGAAAAGCTTTCAGATTTAAGGCCACGATGACTGACCGGGAGCTTTACAGTGGAACAATTACCTTTTCCCTCAAAATAGACAGATTTGTAAAGTACAACAAAGTAAGAGGGCATAGACAGCATTTTTATGAAAAAGCTAATCAAAAGGATAGAAAAATAAAAATGTCAACACTGGGCAAAAATATGTCAATATTGGTTTGTTTGCAGAACCTGGTCAGAGGCCGATATGCTTGGCTTTAAGCCCCACAATGTGAAGGGTCTGTTCGGCAGACCAACCTCCAGCTGAGTTCCTGCCAGGACAAGTCCAAGACCCCTCGCAGGCCCCCCGGGTCCTGTCGTGAGGACCCCTCCCGCTTCTGCTGTGAGCAATCCGCTCAGATGGGGCTGCGAGACGGTTAAGGCCTGAGGTGGCCTCTTACGGAAGGGCCCCAGGAAGGCCCTCAGGGCTGCTCAAGCCTGACCAGGGGGCCCCTGGGCCCTTCCCCAGAGGCACTGTGGCGGCAGACGCGTGCGCAGGCGCCCCAGGACGCGCAGGCGTGGGGCGCCTCTACTCAGGCCCACTCACCCCCCTCCTGCACCAGATCCTCCAGCGTGTCCAGAGCGTCCAGACCCCAGACTGGCCTAGGCTCACGGCAGTGGCCCCGCTGTCAACCCAGCCAGCGCCGAGATCCGAGAGCCCAGACGAGGAAGGCGGGGCTTTCACCCCTCAACGGGGCGGGGGGCAGCCAGCCTCCTCAGCGACGAGCTGGAAGTATTACCACAGCTGTGGTCGTCTGGATAATGGAAATATGTCGTTTAAATCTGATTTTTTAGAAGTGTATTTTAACTCTGTGAAGACTGGCAAATTGTCTGTGGAGTACAAGAAAATAAACCTGAATGGTGCCTAATATTCTTGCGACACTTCAAATAAGGGCCCTTTATCCCCACTCCAGACTGAGAAACTAAGGCTCCAAAGAGCTCTGTCGTCGAGGAAGGTCCTGTGTGGCCGTGAGGGCCACGCGCTGCCAGGCGCCTTGATACTCAGAACCTCGTGGGAGCGACTCTCTGACCCGTCACTGTTGAGTACAGCCAGTATAAATATATCCACCAAGGCTCTGAATACCATTTCTAAGCTTTCATCCTGACGCTGGGGAAGATCGAGGGCAACGGAGAAGAGGGTGGCCGAGGATGCGCCACCAGCTCCATGGACATGAGTCTGAGGAAACCAGGAGATGGTGAGGGACAGGGAAGCCTGGCGGGCTTCAGTTCACGGGGTCACAGAGACTCGGACGCAACTGAGTGACTGAACAACAGCATGCTTTCATCCCCACCTTTGAGCTCTAGTTACTCTACTGACTAGACCAGGACTCCCTATCTTTTCCTTATCTTAGTTTTGGCAATTAATTGTTTTCAGGTCGGAAGCCAGAGTCATCATCTAGCCGCCACCCTCTGCGTCCACTGTGGCACCAAGTTCTGTCTGTTCTTCCCACTCCAAGAGCCCAGGTCAGCTCTCACGGGAAGGCCTACTGGCAGGAGAGCTCAGTGAAGGAGAGAGAGGCAGGGAGACCCAGCGGGTGACCCTGAGCGAGGCAGACACGGGTGGCAACACTTCCCGCCGTTGCGCAGCTGGTGAGGCCGTGACTTGCCGCGCCATCAGCTCCTCCCATATGACGGAGTCCTCCATCTCCTCTACTGAAGCCAAGTTTCTGCCCTCCCCCGTGAGCCTGCACAGCCGGGCACAGCTACCCTACAACTCGTGGTGGGGTGGGGGGACTGAAAATAAGCCACAATATTGACCTAAAGTGTGAGAAACCCACTGCCTCCGACAGAAAGGGATCGACCGCCACAAATTAGTGTGTAAGGGAACTCTCCTTGGAAGGCTGATGCGTAACCTGCCTGGGGCGAGGCCCCCGGAACCCTGGGGCTGGAATGCTGGCCGGGGGCACCCCTGCCCCATGCTTCCCTCTGCCTTTGTCCTCTGGACACTCACTTCCTGCCTCTCATTCCTCACAAGACAGAAGTCTGCGCCCATTGCCTGGCAGACCCCCCTCAGTCCCCTCAGCCTCCCCACTCCTCTGTCTTCCTGGGGTCCAGTGGGCACTGGAGGAAGCCCTGGCACCTCACCCCCCATCTCAGGACCCTCAGAGCCTCTGTTCATCTGGGAACCAGCGGCAGGCTTCACAGGTTCTACCAACAGGGGGTGGACTTCCTGGATCTTAAGAACCCGACCAGGCAGAATCCCTCTCTCAACTGGAGTCCTCCACGCCCATCCCCACTAACTCGGGTATCTAACAGCGCCACTGCACAGCCGAGGGTCACCGCTGAAGAGCACTACGCCAGGTGAGACTTCCACAGCGGACCACGAGGTGCTGAGGTGAGACCCCTGCTGACCGCCGGCCATGAGCAGTTAAGACATCCAAACTGGGCTTGGCATTGCATTCAGCGGGCAGAGAGGCCCTCGGCCCAGTGCTGGCCTGTGTCCCTCAGGACAGAGGAGCACCCCCCACCTCCTCCTGGCTGGCACACCCGGCCCCGTGATCAGCATTCCCGGCCAGGCCCACAGTTGTGCGCAGAGAGCCTGCACACCCACCTCACGGGGGGAGGCCCGCCAGCCCACCTGCCTCATACGCCAGGGAGCTGAAGCAAGGCTGGCGTCAGACCACGAGGGTGGGATCAGGGTGTCTGGTTCTGTTCAAGGAGCACCTAGTGACGGACACAGCTTAAACTGAAACGTAACTATCTCAAACGGAGGAAAAGGGCTTTGAATTCCAAGGAAAAGGTTGGGGAGATAACACGTCGTAGCTGACAGTCCTGGGAAAGCACGCACCAGAGGCTGGACTCTGAACCTGGAGAAGACCTCACAAGTGGAAAGCAGTGTGTAAACTGCATGGGAATACAATTTCTGGTTTAAAAAACAAAAAAAAGTCTCTTACCTGGCTTATCCCTCCAAGAAGAAGAGCGGGCCTGGGTTCTGATTCTAGAGTCTCAGCTCTTCAGTACAAACTTCTGTGGCAAGGTTGACATTGGTGTTAGGAGCCCTGGTTCCTGAAACGATTCCATCGCTGGAAATTGCCAAAGCAATGGAACTGAGTGAAGGAACGAGGCTGGCCAGGCCCCTACGCACTGGAGGACCAGGAGCCCAGCGGGCTGGTCTCCTCCTCAGCCGGTCAGGCTGGCCTCTGTGGAGGAGAACCGCACACCAGACACTCACGATGGACCAGATTTCTACATTCCGAGGCTGTGACACACGTCAGACGTTACAAAACACAAACATTTGCGGACGATGCTGGATCCGGCTGGCAGCTCTGTGAGCACCGCTACGCAGGCGTGGCGGATTCTATTTTTAACACTTTATTGGCGAAACAGAGCTCCCTTCCCTCCACCCTCACAGAGAACTAGCCCTTTTGCTTTTCTTGCGGGTAACATAGCTTACCTGCTTAGCCAAGGCCTGTGCTGGCATGGTACAAAGGCAGTTCACACAGCAGCCTGCCGCCCCCCAGCACACTCCCCCAGTCTGAACTGCTCCTACACAGGGACTGTGTAGCTGTCTTATTCAGAAAAGGCGTAAGTGGTAATAATAGCAATGGGATGTGCTAGGCTTTGGATACACTGCTGTCGTGTCTCCATTTGCTCAAATTAGAAGAAAGTGACTGCAAGTTAGTAGGAGTTCCAACATGCAGACTCGTTGCACGAAAAAGATCCCAAGACTGGGGGTGTGGGGGGCAGTCCATGATGGAACTTTGCCAACATCCCTTGCCTAATTAATGCAAAAGACTTCTTAGACAGAAAACCCCAAAACTCAAAGAATATCTGAGAAACCAGGAAAAGCAAGACCAGGACGGAAGTGTATCAAGCAAGGCTGAGAGGGAGGCTGGAAGGAGAAACTGGAAGCATGAACTTTAACTGCACCCCGCCCCCCACCTTTCCTGGTCAGAAGACCACACCACCTCCAGAACCGGGAACGTTCTGGCGCAGCTCCTGGGCTTAATTTAAAACAAAAGGAACACTTGTGGTCACTCTGCCAAAGTTTCAAGTGCTCTGCAGACTACAGCTGGAATCCCGTTTACATTCAGGAGTCTTGTATGGGTATTCCCCCCACTAAACCTGCCTAGGAGTGATGACAGAAATTTACCTTCTGTCTGGAATTTAGTTTTGTAATGAAAAGTCAGAAAAATGAAAATGACCAACTGCCAGAAGGTTATTCTTGACTATGGTCGGCACTTGCCCTTAATCAGGTCACTGTGGAAGAGCCCCCCATCTCTCGCCCCGCCCCTTAGTTAGCCCTCAGCATCCTCAAGGGCTTAAGGAAGAGGGCCCGCTCCTCAGCAGGGGTCGCACCATGTATTCCCCGTCTCCATGGAACCCAGAGGCTGCTGGGAGGTGTGTGGACAGCAGAAGCCTCCGTCCTGGGACGTGTGCAGGATACCACAGCTGCAGGGGATGCTGCTGGTCTCCTGGACAGGCCAAGCAGGCAGGTGGTAACGGGAGCTCTGCTTGGTACCAACACCCCAAAGTGAAGGTGAGGGAACAAAGGCTAGAAAGGAGGCACTTATTAAAAACCACCACCACCACCACCACCAAAACCCAACAGCCTTGAGTGGGACCTGAAGACATGGAGGGATGCAGTATGCTGACGGCCACATGCACCGCCCGCCTGTGAATGCCACACACCGCAACCTCCAGCCTCAGGGCCCCCAACGCCCCCGGATTCTACACAGGTCACCTGTCTCAGGAAGAGCCCGGGACAGCGGGCCCCTCTCCAGCCTGTGCTCGCAGGTGTACAGGCCCGTCCCCGGCTTCTCTCGATCCAGATGACAGGCAAATCCCCCATCAGTCTGCAGACGCCACTCACATTAGTCACCGCCTGGACGCTGGCCCCCCAGTAGAGGCCGTAGCTGCAAGCTCGGGCTGCGATTCCTGCAAAGGAGGGCCCGTCTTTGGGGAGCGTTTGACACTGTCCCCAGTACCCAGCTGTCACCATGGGAAACCAAGACTGCAATCACAACAGTAAGGACAGGCTCGTGTTGCTTTTTCCTTTTTTTTCTTAAAGGAGTGAGGGCATGGAAAATACAGCACACCAATGAAACAAAAGGCCAAAAAAAAAAAAAAAATACAAAAAAAATAGAAAATAGAAAAATGTATTTACAAGTAGTACATTACTCTGATCAGAAAGCACAGACACCTGCTGCTATAATACATGCACTGGTTCAGGAAGCGACTGAAAACCCTGCGAGGAAGAAGCCGGTAAAACAAAAAAAAGAAAGGGGCCAAAAGGTTGAACTTTTCATCCCTAATTTGCTACACTGATCAAAACCAAATGAGAGTCCCCTAGAGTCCATGAGTCTAACAGGACAAACA
Organism: Aepyceros melampus; assembly: GCA_006408695.1. Classification (NCBI taxonomy): domain Eukaryota; kingdom Metazoa; phylum Chordata; class Mammalia; order Artiodactyla; family Bovidae; genus Aepyceros; species Aepyceros melampus. Next base: position 8,074 of record SJXQ01005502.1, on the reverse strand, counting down.
CTATACTGGTTTTTAACTGCATGTTCAGTTGTGGAGGGAGAGACAGCAGCTTGTCTGTATACAAGGAAGCCAGCGTGAACTGCTCTACATGCTAGAAATTACAGCAAGCCCCTGTCCGCTACACAGCATGAGCTTAGCGGGTTTTAATTTGTTTATTCATATATATCTATGTGCATGTGGGTGCGTATGTACGTATAAAAACCGTGCCCTCGTTCACTGCCAACACGATGTTTGGGTGGACATGAACTCATTACAACAAATTCTTATGTGTATGTTGTAAGAAGTCACTCAATGTCTGTGGATTTAATAAGTCACTTCACACCACAGAAAATATTTAATAAATCCAAAAAAAGGAAAGAAGAATATAACGACAGAAGAGCTTCTGTCTCAGTTCTCTGAAACTGAGTCCCCCATAGGAAACTGGTCCCAAAGTTCTTGAGGGTTCACTGAAGAAACCAGTTTGCTAAGGTTTCCATCCTTTTAGTGTTCAAAGGTACAGAACGACTCCTTGCCGTTGTCAGTGTCCACAGTCGCATCTCTGTCCCCCACAGGTAACAGTCTAGTGCAGATCCATAAAAACGGGGGAGGGAGGCGCGCTGTGGGTGGGGGAGGACCTGTCACTCCAGGAGGGGCTCCACCTCTCCGGCAGCAGGAAGAGAAGGAACCACGCAGGCTCCAGCACCTCGCTCCCGAAAATGCAAAATCTGGGCACACGGCAGTCCTTACACAGGTGCAGCTCCGAGTACCAGGCCAGCTCTAAGAGGAAACAAGCCACACACGTCGACAGAGGAGGACTGAGAGGCCATTCTGGTCGCCCGCTGAGATCCATCATACTTCCAGGAATCGGGAGCTGCTGGACTTGGAGTGGAATGGCTCAGACCACATTCGCCGCAGGTCACCCTGGGAAAGACACAACTTCACCACATGTTTCAGATCAAGGCACACCTATCTATGTACAAGCCCTTCCTGACTTCTGACCTCAGAGCAGATTGATCCTGTGCAGAATCAAAGAACATTCACATTTTACTCATTGAAAAGTAACCTCCCAGTTCTTTGAAGAACTTGCTAGAAGGGCTCTTGGCCCTCCCCAAGCAGGAAAGGGCTCTTACTCTGTCCTGGGGGCAGTTCAACCACTTGTGAGTCAAATGATCCAGGCTCATACTTAACCTCTGTGTCTGCTTCCTCGTCTGTAAAATGTGGGTGATAGTATAAACCCTGTAAATCAGATAAGGCCCTCAAGTTTTACATTTCTTATTTCCAAACTTTAATGCAGAGTACTAAAAGAGCTATTAGGCGGCAACAGCATGCTGCTTTTAAGAGAAACAGAAGTCTCTCAGCAGGGTTTTAGGAATTTCAGTTAACTAATCCATGACTAGGTGGTGAGGGGTCTAACTCATTAGTATTTTCAGCCAATGGCTGTTAAAAATCTGGAAGAGGTTGCTAGTAGCAGGTTAGCAAAAACACACAAACACACAAAAACATCCCAAGATGAAGAGCTTAGGGGAATACCTCAAGCAAGGGGAACACCTAGCCAAGTCCAGGGTCAGTGCCACATTATTGCTTTCACTGGCTTATACCTGCCTCTCTCACCTTTAAATAGGCCATCGTGAGGAGTGGCAATAAGGTAAATGGCACCAAATAGAGAAGGGCAGGCTGGGCTGCTCGGTGAATTCGAGACGCCACAGTCGCAGTGAGCAGACCTGCAGGGAGAGAAAGGCTGGTGAGTAACGCCAAGCAGCCGGCCCGAGGGAGGAGACCCTCTGTCACCTCACGGCATCGCGGCACGGCCCTGAGACTGTGCCAGCTCCAATGTGACATTCCCTCCAGTGGTAGGGAGTGACATGCCTAGCTTGAGCAGGGAAAGAAACAGAGAGCAGCACTGCTTTTTAAAACTTAGAATTCCAAGGACCTGTAAGTGGCCCAAGTCCCTGGTTCCAGGCCTATTTCAGCCGTGAGTGTGCCTGGTCTCCCGTCTCCTATATATACAATGATGACAGGCGTGTGGATGTGCTAAGTTGCATCAGTCGTGTTCAACTCTTTGTGACTCCATGGACTGTAGCCCGCCAGGCTCCTCTGTCCACAGGATTCTCCAGGCAAGAATACTGGAGTGGGCTGCCATGTCCTCCTCCAGGGGAGCTTCCTGACCCAGGACGGAACCCGCATCTCTAATGTCTCCTGAATCGGCAGGAGGTGGGCTTTTTACCACTAGTGCCACTGGGAAGCCGGATGAGGACAGACTTGGAGGCAAAAGAGCTGGGTTCAAGTTCTAACCCTGCTGCTTATGACGCCATGTGGCCTTGCACATCTCAAGCCTCAGGGCAGTGGTCCTGCCCCACTAGGAGCTGCTGGAGTGGAAATGAGCGCAGGCTAGGAAAGTGCCATGGAACTGTGCAGCGTTCCCTCAGCAGGAGGCACTGAGGTGAGCAAGGGGCTCCCCTCTCCTCGCTGTCGCAGCTCACACAGGACAGACATACAACCGTCTCTCCCTGTCCAGCCAAAACAGAGCTGGCTAGAAAAACACTAGCCAAGGGAGAGTGCAGGTCAGAGGTGACGGAAATGTTAGAGCAGATGAAGGGAAATATCTGTCAGACAGCATAGGAAATAAACATGACATCCATTAAACTCACGCTGAAGATGTAATTAAGCACACATACTGCTCCATCACCGTGGGGTAGGTGTTCTCAGCTCTGAGGCCTGACTACACTTCTCCTACAATGTCCCTCACACACACTATTACTGGATAGGGAATGAGGCTGCTGGCCTCACCTTAGGGTCAGGAGTCTCCTTCCCCTTTGTGATTGTTTATAACAACGACTAGAGTGACTGCTCTTCTTCCTCCAGCATCTGTAGCTGCAAGACCTGGGTTAACTCCAGGGCTTGGAGGACAGTCAGGGAGGGGTCGCATGCAGCCTCCCAGGTCCTCTTACCTACAAAGTATCCAATGAGGGTGCAATGAAAGTAGGAACCTTCTGCATGCGCCCGGAGATGTTGGCGGGTCCGGAGGCACCACAGGAGTCACCGTTGGCTTGCTTCTTGTAGTTGTCGTAACGCAGGACAAAGCACAACAGGAGTCCAGGCATCACGATGTCTCCGATGCCCAACATAGAGAAGTGGCTGCCCGTGGAGCTGGAATGCAGTGCCATGCGTCAGGGTTTCACGCTTTATAGCCCCACTCCTCCTGCTCAAGGGCTGTCCGCATTTTAAGAAGCCAAAGAATTTATCTGACGGCTGATGGCAATGGCTGCTGGTTTAACAGCACTAGCTGTTAGAGGAGTGTGGAGACTGATGCCACTAGAGTACTGGAAGAATGGTCTGCAGCAGCAGCGCTTTGGGACAGCACCACCTAGGTGGCTGCTGAAGCGTCCGCGTGGTGCTGCCGCCTCTAGAGATGTCGACTCACCATGTGTCACACATTCACTGCTGAGATTTCTAGTAAGCACCCGACTACTCCAGACATGGGAGATGAAAGCACATTAATTTTTCCAAGATTATAGTTCCAAGGACTCTGTAATTTTAGCATTAGCACATTTTTACAAATGTCTGAAAAGTATTAAAAAAAAAAAAAAAAAAGGACCCGGATCCTGTTAATGCCCTCTAGCCACCTTTAAGCTGCAGTACAGCAGTAACATATGGCTGTTTGGTAACATTAATCAATTATTAAAAGCTGCACCTGCATCACTTAATGACCCATCTCTGGAACTTGTCAGTACTCCTGCCCTGTCATCTGTAAGATGGGGAAGACTCACAGCCCTTTCCTGGTCCCCATCAGAATGCTGATGACAACGACAACCAAGCGGGGACAGAGAGGCAGAGGAGGGTGGGGTCCTCACCCTCCCGAGACGAGCCCACCCGTCCTACCTAGGGAAGACCAGCTTTCCAGGCAGAGACAGGCGCGGGACATCACGCCCGACGTTGGGCCCCAGGTGGAGCTTCCGGGATAGGACGTCAAGGGGATTGTCAGCCGGCTGCGTGGCCACCTTCACCATACGTTGCTATTAAAGATGTAGGCGGAGAAAAACACCTGCCAGGGGAGAGTCACTTTTACCAGAGGGAGCTGGAGGCACCCCGATCTCAGCACCAGCCCCCTTTGTTTCTGAGAGCAGAGACTCAGGGCTGCAGCGCCAGGCTTTTCAGAGTGCCTGCTTTGAGGAAAGAGAAGATCTCTGCTCTCGTGTGTGTTGCAGATTTCTTCTCTCCACACCCAGAGAGGGAGCCCTGAGCGCAGAGCTGGCCATGCTCCAGGGTAGAGAGCCTTGTGCTCCCTCCTCACCCAAGAGTCACCCGCGGACTCGACTCTGACAAGTCTCCATGCACACAGGCCTGCTCATCTTCCAACCGTGCAGGGCTGGCCTGGAGGAGTGGTCTTGGACAGGAGGTGCCCTGGCCAGCAGACTTGGGGTACTGAGTCCATTTTCAGGAGTGAATGTTCCAGTCAGACCCGAAGGAGAGCAGCAGCTCCGGGGGACACTCACCCAGAAGACATCGTAGATGAGAAGCCCTGAGAGGAGCAGGCAGGAGACCTTGAGGCTGGGCAGGCGGACAAAGGCGATCATGGCGACACAGAGGCCCATGGCCAGGGCTGGGGAGGAGACAGCGGTCAGAGCGGAGCACCGGCACAGCCTCCCTCCACACGCTATTCAGCTTGGAAACCTAACAGGGCCTGTGAGTCCCTCAGCCCTACGCCCCGGTGAGGTGCTGACACTCCTCTAGTGCAGCGTGCCCACCTCAGCCCCTTCTGACCGCCTGGTATTTGGGAAAACCCCTTTCCTCATGCTGGAGATGGTGCTCAACTAAAGCCCCGGGGCTGCACCGAACGCTGAAGCTCTGGGCTGAGCCCAGCTCGCCCAGCCCTGTCTCCTGCCTCCGCACCGCTGCACTGCATTGCCCTTGCTCCCTTAAAGCCACACCCCAGGCCGCATCTCCACTTCCTTAAGGACACGGTTCCAGTCAAGTCACTCCTTTATGCTCATCCTCCCCACCTGCGTCTAAGTAAAGGGGACAAGACAGACTGCTCAATGACAGGGTTTCTCATGACTCCACACAATGTCATCCTATTGCTCATCTTCGAAGCAAGAAACCCTGCGTTCCTTTTCAACTTCACACAACCTCCTCATGCTCACACAGGCTGCTGCTGCCATCTGGGTTTACCGCCACTTTAGTGCCTCTTTACCGCCACTGCACACCTCGGTCGGGAGTCCTCACACTTCCTGCTTCGCTGTGCGTATCCTTTCCCGTTTTCTCTCTCCCCCACTTACACTCTTCACTGCCCTTGTCAAAAATCATCCCCAGCCTCAAGTCAGGAGGTCCCCTTGTCTGTGATGGATCACTTCTGACTGAGGAGGCACGACTCACACACAGGCTATGCCGCAGGGGCCTGGCCTCAAGTCTCCTCTTGTGTTCCTATTCCTCCACCGACTCCTCTCCGTCTGAGCTGAGCAATAACCTCTTTCCAACCATGCCAACCAAGTCTCCCCACCAGACTCCCAAGTTCCATGTTTGAAGAGGCAGCATGCATCCCGTCTGACTACTTCAGAGAAGGTTCTCAGCACAAGTATGTTCAATGACAATCATGCCCACCAGCCGAACAGCGCCACCAGCCGGTCACAGTCCCAAAACACTCTCAAGTATCCATCGAGTTGGCCTTTCTTCTTCATTCTTTCGTTCAAGTCATCCTTAAAAAAATCTTACCTCCTCTTCTGGGTTCTTCTAAGGAATAGAGGTGATAACTTTCCCTCACTGCATGCTGCCTGAGAAAACCCAAGACTTTCCCTAATAGATTTACCAACAGACTTAACTTCTGGTTAAATGTAAATTAATCAAAAATGTTAGAGAGGTAAATTATTAATCTTTGCCATTTAGTTACAATTATTTTTAATACACTATTGATAGACTCTCTATCACCTTCTCTTTCTCAACCAGGAGGGCCAGAAACCAAGAAAAGGACACCAAGCCAAGCTGCAGTGTTCTCTAAAAGGACCGTGTAACCTGGAAGGTCTTACGCAATGCTCACAGCTAAGACAAGAGCTTCCGAAAGCTAATCTGGATGTGGACCAAGCGCCAGAGTCTAGCATTTTAAAACAAAACCAAACAAAAAAAAGATCAGCTGCTAGATTTCTGGGACTGAGCATCTTCTAATCCTAGGCGGACAGCAAGAGCTATAAAATGAGACATCTGTCCATCAGGGCTCTTCTAGGCCCTGAACTGCTCAGGGGAAGTAGAGTATGAACCCGGCTCAATGGTCCTCGAACATGAGGAATGTATGCACAAGATTCATCAGCCTTTGTAACATACCACACCACTTACTGGTCAAATTCTTTCAAGTCTTTCCAAATTTAAAAGGTTAATTTGTTAAGAGTAGGAAACTGAGTAGGTAAAAAAGAAGCTATAGATTTAGTTCAAGAAAACTCTGTAAAGTACCTTCTTAATACTACTGCTTCTCAGAATAACTCTGAAAACAAGCTTCATGCCTCACCCTTTAAAATAACTACATTTATCATTATGTTTTCACTGTAAATTAACTTCAAAGAACAGGATTTAATTGAAAAAAAAAAACACTCATTTAAAAGAAATCCACATTATCACTACCTACAAAATGATACCTGATTCTGCACAGAAGTCTGGAAAGATAGTTTGCATGTCAGGGGAGAACATATTTCAGAATGTTACAGTTACGTGGCTAGCAAGCTAGCTTTTCTGTAACAGCAGAAAACAAGTCACATACACATCAGACAATGATACATATGAGAAACAAACAACTAAAAGCTCAAAGCTCTCTCTTTTTTTTAAGGGAAAACCGTAAGCTTGGTCACAAGGACAATTTAACCAGTATAACCAGTAAGAGATCCTTATCATTTGGGGAAGTAGCAAAAATGATAGGAAATGATATAAGTTTACAAGTTAGGGCCACTAAGGGTTTGGGGAGCCTAGATGAACACTCAAAAAAATTTTACATTTCACAATGGATATTTGTTTCTGATCTTGTTCTCTGGGAAAATAACACTTGCCCTTTATGGCTAATTTGTACTGACTCTAGTCAGGAGGCGAGAATCCCGGGTGAGATGGCCCCGTCCCTGTCGAACAGCGTGTGAAGAGCCGCTGCCCCCACTTTCCTACAGAGTCTGATAGGGGTCTCCCCACACTACCTGCAGCTGTGCGGTGAAGACCATTCAGCTGACTGCTCTCAAAACTGAGCTTCAGATGGCTGTGCAAATCAATTTATCTGGAAAAGAACGTCACCTTCCCTCATGCCAACCTCCTTTTTTAGAGGCACACTACTTTGGTATTTTCCTGTCCTACGTAATGCTCGAGAGGAGAGGAGAGAATGGAGTATGAAGGACACATTGCTTGCTGTTTTGAGATACCTAATCTTTTAAAAACTGGGTCGGCAGCTTAGTAAACTTCAAATCCTTAGCAAAACCTGTAAACAGTACTATGTGTGTCCAGCTGTTGTTTAGTCGCACAGTCGTGTCCGACTCCTTTGTGGCCCCGTGGACTGTAGCCTGTCAGGCTCCAGTGTCCATGGGATTTCCCAGGCAAGAATACTGGAGTGGGCTCCATTTCCTTTTACAGGGGATCTTCCCAACCCAGGGATCGAACTCATGTCTCCTGTGCTGGCAGGTGGATTCTCTACCACTGAGCCACCTGGGAAGTCCCAGGTCCATGGAAGCAGAGCCACTGACAGTCTGGAGTGGGATTACAGAGATTACAGAGAGCCTCAGACTACCCAGGGGCTAGAGGCTCCAAGGTTGTTTAAGCATCACCATCACCACACCGACTCTGAGTGCCAGGATGGAGACTAACCAGCCCCAGGCAGGTGACTGTGGTTTCCAGAAGTCTAGGTAAAACTGTAGTGGTTGGAGCTTTCCTCTGTGTAGATGAACTTAGGGGTGCCATTTATGGGAATGGGCTCTGTTAAGGCCATCATCATAGAACATTTTCTCTTAATATGTAGCTAACAATCATCCAAACTGTCAATTTATATTGACAATTTATATTGGCAAAATGATAGGATAGCAAAAGAGAAACTCCCCAGGTCAATAGGTACCCAATATGCTACTGGAGATCAGTGGAGAAA
>SJXQ01005501.1:42907-103092 GCA_006408695.1 Aepyceros melampus | reverse complement strand
TTGGTGGGAATGCAAACTAGTACAGCCACTATGGAGAACAGTGTGGAGATTTCTTAAAAAACTGGAAATAGAACTGCCTTATGACCCAGCAATCCCAATGCTGGGCATACACACCAAGGAAACCAGAATTGAGATAGACATGTGTACCCCAATGTTCATCACAGCACTGTTTATAATAGCCAGGATGTGGAAGCAACCTAGATGTCCATCAGCAGATGAATGGATAAGAAAGCTGTGGTACATATAAACAATGGAGTATTACTCAGCCATTAAAAAGAATACATTTGAATCAGTTCTAATGAGGTGGATGAAACTGGAGCCGATTATATAGAGTGATGTAAGCCAGAAAGAAAAACACCAATACAGTATACTAACGCATATATATGGAATTTAGAAAGATGGTAACAATAATCCTGTATGCGAGACAGCAAAAGAGACACAGATGTACAGAACAGACTTTTGGACTCTGTGGGAGAGGGAGAAGGAGGGATGATTTGCGAGAATGGCATGAAACATGTATAATATCATGTAAGAAACGAATCGCCAATCTAGGTTCGATGCAGGATACAGGATGCTTGGGGCTGGTGCACTGGGATGACCCAGAGAGATGGTATGGGGAGGGAGGTGGGAAGGCGGTTCAGGATTGGGAACTCATGTACACCCGTGGCAGATGCATGTTGATATATGGCAAAACCAATACAGTAATGTAAAGTAAAGTGAAATAAAAAAAAGGGAAAGTGTTCTGCTTCGAAATGACTTTTAACCTGTAGGTATGGTCATCCTAGCTCTTTAACAAATGCTGGAAATATCACTTTTTAAAAAATATGTGAAATCCTTCTCATTAACATTTTAAAAAATGAACAACACAGGAAATGTTACTACACCTGGAAAGCTGAGGACAGGAATTGCTTGTAAGCGAAGCAATGATTGTCTGAGCATAGTGTGGAAATGGAAATGAGGAGGTGTACTTAGAAATCTCCACTCTCTTCTGTAGATAGATTGATCACTGCTTTATTACTGATCTTAAACACAATGTAAGGAACCCAAAGAGAAAACCTGTCAGCAATTGATCTGTCCTTTCAATGAACAGTGAAAGTCTGTGGTTCTTTCCACATGGACACAAATCTCCACTTTATAAAAAGAAAACAGCAAATCTCTGAATCAATATGAACTTTCATCATATTTTATCTCAATTGATTTCCTATGTCAAGGCAAAGCACAGCTGAGCAAATCAGCTATAACTTACCCTCTACCTAAAGTAATGAGATACGAGTTAGAAAATAAAAAGTTTAAAATTTAGGAAGAGGGTTCTTGCCCTGGTTTCATTAAAAATCATCTACACTCTTGGCTATCTTAAGTTCACCTAACAGAGATCACTGAGAAAGTTGCCCCTTCTGGGGCTGCCTTTGTTTCTTTGAATTTAAAAATTTTTAGGCATTCCAAATATAAAATCTTAACTCCTCTGCAGACTTCAGGCAGAAAGACCATTCAACATCATGAAATTTGTACTTTGGCTCAAAATAGGTTACATACTAGATATTTCCAGGCAGCTACATGGTATGTAAATGTACATATAATCTGTCAGAAGTACTTGGTATTTCTCCCAAATTATCTGTTGACATTACAACAACTTTTTCCACACACACAAATAGGAAACAGATAGTTTTTACCTTCAGTCTCTCACTGTGCTAGTGTTCAGCGAAGGGTGCTAGTGTTCAGTGAAGGGTAACAGATCACTCCCTACACCTCTGAGGAAGTGACCACGGCCTGTATTCTGTCACTATTATTCCAATAATACCAGACCAACTGGTATTATTGGAATAATAATACTGCAATATCAGACAACCTTACCTGCCTCCTGAGAAATCTGTATGCAAGTCAAGAAGCAACAGTTAGAACTGGACATGGAAAATCGGACTGGTTCCAAATTGGGAATGGAGTATGTCAAGGCTGTATACTGTCACCCTGCTTATTTAACTTATATGCACAATACATTGTGCAAAATGCCAGGCTGGATGAAGCACAAGCTGGAATCAAGATTGTTGGGAGAAATATCAATAACTTCAGATGACACCACCCTTATGGCATAAAGTGAGGAGGAATTAAAGAGCCTCTTGATGAAAGTGAAAGAAGAGAGTGAAAAAATTGGCTTAAAACTCAACATTCAAAAAACAAAGATCATGGCATCCAGTCCCATCACTTCATGATAAATAAATAGATGGGGAAACAGTAGAAACAGTGACAGACTTTATTTTGTTGGGTTCCAAAATCACTGCAGATGGTGACTGCAGCCATGAAATTAAAAGTCGCTTGTTCCTTGAAAGAAAAGCTATGACCAACTTAGACAGCATATGAAGAAAGAGAGATATTACTTTGCCAACAAGGTTCATCTGGTCAAAGCTATGGTTTTTCCAGTAGTCATGTATGGATGTGAAAGTTGGACCATGAAGAGAGCTGAGCGACAAGAATTGATGCTTTTTGAGCTGGAGTGTTGGAGAAGACTCTTGAGAGTCCTTTGGACTGCAAGGAGATCAAACCAGTCAACCCTAAAGGAAATCAATCCTAAATATTCATTGGAAGGACTGATGCTGAAGCTGAAGCTCCAATACTTTGGCCACCTGTTGTAAACAACTGACTCATCAGAAAAGACCCTGATGCTGGGAAAGATTGAAGGCAGGAGGAGATGGGGATGACAGAGAATGAGATGGCTGATGGCATCACCAACTTGATGGACATGCTGTCCAACCATCTCATCCTCTGATGCCCTCTTCTCCTCCTGCCTTCAATCTTTCCCAGCATCAGGGTCTTTTCTGATGAGTCAGTTCTTCACATCAGGTGGCCAAAGTACCGGAAGCTTCAGCTCCACCATCAGTCCTTCCAATGAGTATTCAGGGTTGATTTCCCTTAGGATTGACTGATTTGATCTTCTTCCTGTCGTCCAAGGGACTCTTTAAGTCTTCTCCAGCACCACAATTAAAAGCATCGATTCCTTGGTACTCAGCCTTCTTTACGGTTCAACTCTCACATGAGCTGTCATTGGCATCACTTAAAATTTTTTTCGGGGTCATGCCACATGGCATGCAGGATGGGGGATTCCGACCATGGATTGAATCCGTGCCCCCTGCAGTGGAAGTGTAGGCTCTTAACCATGGGACCACCAGGGAGGTCCCAGCATCACTTAAACTCTAATGTTGCTACTGACCTTCCTTCACGCTCTCATATTTTTATTTTTTATTTCTCATCACTCTTTCTTGAACTCTCTCACTACCACCTGGTTGATTTCCTACTCAGCACATCCCTTCCACTACTTCCATTTGGCTTTTCCTGTGTCTAGTGACCTCGCGGCTCAGGGTAAAAACATTTTCTTTGCCCTTTCTCCCTCAACTATGGCTGTAATTCGCATCTGGGACTGGCAGCTAGGAATAGCTCAAGACTTGGGTTTGGCCTCAGTAATTTTCCAGCTTGGAGCTCTTTTTTTTTTGCAGTAGGATTTTTTTTTTAACTTTTTATTTTGAACTAATTTTAGACTTAAATGTTGCAAAAAGATGTGAGTTTCCGTATATTCCTTACCCAGCTTCCCTTAACATCTTACATAATGATAGCATAATTATTGAAACCAGGAAATAACACTGGTACAACACTATGAACTAGAGGCAGTATTCAAATTTTGTCAGTTTTCTACTCATGACCTTTTTCTGTTCTAGCATTCTATCCAGTTGTTATTTCTCCTTAGACTCTTGTAGTCTGTAAGAGCACCTCAGTCTGTCTTTCATGACCTTGACACTTTTGAAGAGCACTGATCCATTACTTTGTTGACTATCAGTCAATGTGAGTTCTTCTCATGTTTTCCTCATATTCCAATTGAGATTTTTTTTTTTTGGGCAAGAATACCACAAAAACAATGTTTTGTCCTTTTCAGTGGATCATGTCACAGGGTTCATGATGTGACATGTCCTGATACTGGTGGTGCTGACCTTGATGGCTTGGCTAAGGTAAAGGTTTCTGCCAAGTTTCTCTACTATAAAGCTTCTATCTTACCCTTTATAGTTAAATATCTTAGAGGAGCTACTTTGAGTCAGTGCAAATACTGTTCCTCCCCAAATTGTTACCCGCTAATTTCAGTATCCATCTGCAACATTATTATTATTACCATAATGTACTACCTGGTGACTACAGTTTACAGTCCTACATTATATAGTTGAAAATGACTTAAGAGAGTAGATTTTAAAAGTTCTTATCACACAAAAAATTCTGTAACTATATGAGGTGATGGTTATTAACTAAATTTATACACATATCAAATCATTATGCCATACACCTTTAACTAATACAATATTCTATGTCAGTTAATCTCGATAAAACTGGGGAAAACGCATGATGAGATAGGAAATACAAGATGCAGGTGTAACAGAAGCTGGGGCCATCAAGGAACTGAGGAGAGCTAGAAAAGCCTCCTTAGAGGTGAAACTTAAGCTGAAATCTAAAGGATGATGAGAAGTGGACTGGGGCAGGTGTGTCCCAGGCAGAGGAAGACAGCAAGTGTGAAGCCCCTCAGGCAAGACACAGCTTTACACCTCCAGTGTGACTAGAATGCGAGTGAGTGGGGAGAGGTGGGAGATATGAGCAGATAGATACAGCATCTGGGGTGGCTCTGCTCCCCAGGGGACATTTGGTGACATCTGGAGACAGTTTTGGTCAACAGAACTGCAGGTGGGAAGATACCACTGGACAGTGGGCAGAGGCCCAGGATACTCCTCAGCATAGTGCACTAAACAGGACGGCCCGCAGACCAAGAGTTACCTGGCCCAAAATGTCAATGGTGTTGAGGCTGAGAAACCCTGGGCTAGATGAAAAATGTAAAGGCCCTCTGGGCTTCCCAGGTAGTGCTAGTGGTAAAGAACCTGCCTGCCAATGCAGGAGACAGAGGAGACTTGGGTTCGATCCCTGGGTCAGGAAGATCTCCTGGAGAGGCGACGGCAACCCACTCTAGTATTCTTGCCTGGAGAATCCCATGGACAGAGGAGTCTGGCCAGCTACAGACCATGGGGTTGCGCACCAATACAACTGAAGCAACTTAGTACCCCTGCATGTAAAGGTCCTTTACGATAATAGTCATGTTTCAAGAAGGGAGTTTGGATTCCATTCAAGGGCAAGGAGGAGCCACTGACAGATTTTAAGTAGCAAGAACAGAAATATGTTTTAGAAAGATTACTCAGACTTCAGTACAGAGAACAGATTACAATTTATTCACTCATTTAACACATACTTCTGTGCTAGGTGTTATATTAGGAGCTGGTGACAGAGTGGTGAATAATAATTTAAATACTGACCCATCTAGTGGAAGACACAAGATTAAAAAGCAAAAAAAAAAAAAAAAAACCCCTAAGAAATGAATAAATAAGGTTGTTTCCATATTCAGTATCCTGAGTGTAGATGCATCTGGGTCTACTATAAAATTTTGGTGTTAATTTTTAGAGGAAAAAAAAAACCCTAGACACATTTTATAAAACATCATCTATAGGTTATTTGCTGTTTAGTTTGGATAACATTTCTCCTAAAATGTAAATCTTTTCAAAATAACCAACTAGAACCCAAACCAAATCTCATACTTTTTTTCTTTTTCCAAATCTCATACTTTGCTGTTGTTATTTTTTGTTTTCCTCTCTCAGTATGAGTATGTGTGTGTATGTGCGATGTAAGTCGCTTAGTATGCTCAACATGCATTTCTGACCTGCTGACATGATCACGTCCTTGGCTGACACCTTTAACACTAGCAGCAATGAGCTCAGGAACCATGATCATTTGACGTCATCCTGATTTCGTACAGAACTAGTCTCTTGGCAAGGATGACATTTCAGTTTTTTTTCTTACACAGATTTCCTTGGGGGGGGGGGGAAATCCTCTGCTTTTTTGTCTCTATGACACTTCTTAAAATTAGCTAGTTTCTCTAATTAGCTTATTTAAGAGGTATTAGCTTCTTAGTCTAAAGATTAAGCCAGTGACAACTTACCTAATGTGACAAGGGCTTCTAGTCACTTTTGAAAAAGAAAACTTTTGAAGAAGAATTTGAGGTCAGCGAAATTTCTGGAAGGTGCTCCTTCATTATAAGTTTCTTGCTTTGAAGCCACTTTTAATTATTGACAGATTTTCCCAAAAGAACACTAAACAAAAATCTTTGCTGTTGCACCGGAGAGCGGTACAGTGGTTTAAAGCCTGGACTCTGGAGCCTGCCTGCTTCAGTTTAAATCATGGTTTCAAGTCATGTTCTAGTTATCTTGGCGAGTTACATAATCTCAGCATGAGGTGAGTTTCTGTATCTGTTAAATGGGTAGAAGACGACTTACTTTATTGGGGTGAACACTGACTCTGTATCTGAGCTCTGCTATTTACTAATAGGAAGACACTGGAAAAATTAACTATCACTGAAGCACAGTGTCCTTATCTATAAAATGGGGATGATAATGACCACTCAGAAGTTCAAGGTAAGAATGAAGAAGCAAAACAACAAATATAATGTAAAAAGTACTAAGCTCAATGTGCATTATGCCCACAGTAAATAGAAGTCAGTCTCTCTGTCTGGAGAATTCTACATGTCTGACCACTCAGATGACAGAATGAAACCCTGGAAAAGTGATGGTTGTTCTAAAGTCACACATCCAGGAAAGACTCTGAACAAGATGTCCACACAACTCAACTGTACTTCAGAAGAAATACATAATATTAACTGGAAATACATTAATAGATCTAGACATAGCAAAACCTGTTACTTCAAGTAAAAAGTGTTTCTTCAGTAAATAAAACTGCTCTAAAGTTGTGACAAGAACTGAATGTTCTCATTATGAAGAAGCATAAGAAGCCTCAAGAATACTATGAAATATCAATGATAATGAATGATATACAAGAACTGACACTAAGAACTCTATCAAATCAAGAAGTTTTTCAAGGGTACTTTTAATGTTCATATAATAGCTTGCATTATCAAAATACTAACTGATTTGAAAAGATCTCATCATTTGTTACAGATGAGAAGCAAGGTTGCTGGCTTCTGCTCTATGCTTCTATAGCATAAACCTGTGTTTGAACTGGGACATGTGGCACAATTACTGGGATAACATTCAATTTTAATCTAAGGGGCCATTTGTTTCAAATGTTCAGTGTAAATTTTAAGATATTCCATCTCTGCATACAAACAGAGGTATTTATATTTTGCTTAAGGATGAAATAAGCATGAAACTTTAAATATATTACTAAGTGTAAATAATGACTAGTATATTGTCACCCTGCTTATTTAACTTATATGCAGAGTACATCATGAGAAACGCTGGGCTGGAAGAAACACAAGCTGGAATCAAGACTGCCAGAAGAAATCTCAATAACCTCAGATATGCAGATGACACCACCCTTATGGCAGAAAGTGAAGAGGAACTAAAAAGCCTCTTGATGAAAGTGAAAGAGGAGAGTGAAAAAGTTGGCTTAAAGCTCAACATTCAGAAAATGAAGATCGTGGCATCTGGTCCCATCACTTCATGGCAAATAGATGGGGAAACAGTAGAAACAGTGTCAGACTTTATTTTTTTGGGCTCCAAAATCACTGCAGATGGTGACCGCAGCCATGAAATTAAAAGACGCTTACTCCTTGGAAGAAAAGTTATGACCAACCTAGACAGTATATTCAAAAGCAGAGACATTACTTTGCTGACTAAGGTCCATCTAGTCAAGGCTATGGTTTTTCCTGTGGTCATGTATGGATGTGAGAGTTGGACTGTGAAGAAGGTTGAGTGCCGAAGAATTGATGCTTTTGAAGTGTGGTGTTGGAGAAGACTCTTGAGAGTCCCTTGGACTGCATGGAGATCCAACCAGTCCATTCTGAAGGAGATCAGTCCCGGGATTTCTTTGGAAGGAATGATGCTGAAGCTGAAGCTCCAGTACTTTGGCCACCTGATGTGAAGAGGTGACTCACTGGAAAGGACCCTGATGCTGGGAGGGATTGGGGGCAGGAGGAGAAGGGGACGACTGAGGATGAGATGACTGGATGGCACCACAGACTCGATGGACGTGAGTCTGAGTGAACTCCGGGAGTTGGTGACGGACAGGGAGGCCTGGCGTGCTACGATTCATGGGGTTGCAAAGAGTCGGACATGACTGAGCGACTCAGAACTGAAACCTCACTTCTAACATTTAATATCTTCAAAATATTGAATTAAACATCAACTTTAAGGAGCCATTTCTTATAGAAGGTTTGCTGCTGCTGCTGCTAAGTCGCATCAATCGTGTCCAACTCTGTGCAACTCCATAAAAATATCCCATTTCTAGGTACAAAAGGGATTGATTTATCTTGTGCTTAAGGAAGGCACAACCATGGAATTTAAAACATGATCAGTTTTCAAGTAAGTATAGTTACTAATTTCCTACTAAAAATAAATAACATTTTACAAACTAAAAAATAAAAATTAATTAAAAAAAATAAAATATAAATAACATTTTCCAAATATTGAACATATGGAATCTTGGGATTTCTTTCTTTCTCTCTCTTCTAACTTTCTGACTTGCCACAAGGCATGTGGGATCTTATTTCCCCGATCAGATACTGAACCTGTGTTCCCGGCAGTAGAAGCGCAGAGTTTTAATGGGTGAACAGCCAGGTTTTTCTCTTGATGAGAGACGAAGAAGTGACAACATGTGAAGACTTTCTTTCTAGCACTCATCACCATCTGATATACCATGTATTTGTTTGTTTATTGGCGTTCTCCCACCACAAAAACGTAGGCTACCTAATAACAGGGACTGTGTCTGTCTTGTTCACTGCTTTAGCTTCAATCTTGTATTACTGGTGTTCCAAATATCTATTCCAAATGAATAAATAAATGACTGTGACGATGAAAGCTCTTCAGCATTTGTGTATTTCTAGATGACATTTATTCTGATTTTTCTAAATAGGCTGGAATCAGCTTAATGGGGTATTTAGAAAAAAGAAAAAGACAAAGATGTCCTTTAAAGTTGCACTGAGTTAGCAGTGAAATGAGGGAAGTCTCAAACTGTTTTCAGTAGCCCATTTATAAATGGGTGTGTACCACTAAGTGGGGACAACTGAAAATGTGGTTGAGAGAAACATGCCATTTCTGGCTCACACCTAGACAGGATTTCTATGAAGAAATTAGAAGCTTATGACAGTGAAGATGCCTTCCTGTTTGCCATTACTAATTAACCATGACAAGAGACTTCTTCAAACACTGGAGATGGCATTCCTCCAAAATAAGGAGAATAAGAAACAAAAATGTGGAAACTTCCCTGGCAGTCCAGTGGTTAAGGCTGTGTGCTTCCACTGCAGGGGTGGGGGAGGGGAACAGGTTCAATCCCTGCTTAGGGAACTAAGATCCCACCACGTGGCCAAATAAATAAATAACTGTCACAAAATAAAGAAAAGATTATCACAGAGTGATTTGGGGGGAAAAAAGAAACATAAATACAAACTCTGTTGATGAGAAATATCTAATTTCTGATTATAATATACAAAGATAGAATATGAATGTAGGATTAAATGGCTTAACAGAAGAAGGTGAAGCAAGCGCTAGCTGAGGATATAAGGCCAAATCATCTGTCAAACCTCAGAAAAGCACAAGAATTATTGGCACCAGATACTGTGGAAAAGAGGGAAGAGGAAGGAAGTTGAAAACATAGACATTATTTGATGTTTATGGAAGGAGCAGTTGGATCCCCAGATATCCCTCCCATCTTGCCCAGCTGGGTGACTACCTTCCCCAAAACCCATAGGAAAGAGGATTATATTCACTCAAGAAACTAAGAGAATCCAGGCTTAGGGACATCAGACACAGGGTAGGTAAGGAGTAGGTGCAGGACAGAAACAAGGGGCTTATGTAAAAGTCTGCAGTCTAAGTGATGAAACTTCACTTTCTCTCACTAGCTTCAGAATGCTGGCAACCAGGATATATACCCTCCAGAAAATTGGTGGATTCCTGCTAGAAAAGATGAACAGTGCAAGAAAAAAACTTATGGACACTGACTTTGGGCTTTTCCAGGAAAAGTTGACAGGTCATCTTAATTCTCTATAGTGAAGCTCTGCGCATACACAAGCTTCCACCAGGTTTTCATTACCTAACTATTAAGGAAGAGATAAGAGAACATACTGCATCCATAACACAAAAACAGTATGCTATAAAAAAGAGTGGAACCAATGGGGGAAAAAAGGACCTATTGGAAATTAAAACTATGATAGCCAATTTTTTGTGTGTGTATGGAAGTATTGCAAGGTGATGTTGAGGAAATCTCTTTAAAATGGATCATAAAACAAAACAGGAAAACGAAAGTATAGGAAACAGGGAAGTAAAGAAGAGTATTAACATAGGAAATTAATTTTTGACTAAAAGGAGTTGTAGGAGATAACAGAGGAAGTGGTGGTGAGAAAATTATCAATAAATAATACAAAAGCATTTCCCTGAATCAAAGAATATACCCAGGGTTCACTAGGCACCAACAGAATATTAAAAAAAAAAAAGACCTAGTAAGAGTGGTGATAGAGAAGATTCTAAAAGCTTCTGGAGGGAAAAAAAAGTTAAGAATCAGGAATAAGAATAGTACCATATTGGGATGGAACTAGAAGATGAGATGGTTAGATAGCCTCACCAACTCAATGGACACAAGTTTGAGTAAACTCCAGGAAACAGTGAAGGGCAGGGACGCCTGGTGTGCTGCAGTCCATTGGGTCACAAAGAGTCAGATATGACTTAGCAACTAGAATAAGAAAACCGTATTACTTAAATAGTAATATTGGAAGTTCAAGATGGATATCTTCCAAAAGGGAGCAAATATATGTATATGTATGGCTGATCCAAGCTATGTGCAGTAGAAGCTAACACAACATTCTAAAGCAATTATGCTCTAATAAAAATTAACTTAAAAAATTAAAAAAAAAGGTGGATGCCTTCAAAATTCTGAGGGAGAATAATTTTTAAACTCCAGTTTTATGATATCAAACAAAGGTAATGTATGAGAATGGAATAAAGACACTTTTAAGAACATTAAATCTCAGAAAATTTACCTCCTTGGCATTTTTTCTTGGGAAGCTACTAGAGGATGTACTCCATCAAAAAAAGGAGTATAATCAAGAAAGATGATGACATGGGATCAAACACAGCAACAGAATTTCCAGGATAACAACTAGGTGGTAAGCCTTGAGAGCATCCAAGGTCCAGGTTAGTCTGATGCAGAACTCTGGGGCTTTTAGAGGGAGTGTGTGTGTGTGTGTGGGAATATAACTGACGTGGAAAGTTGTACTGAGAGCCATTTTACGAAGCATTAAGAGTTATGGAACGACAATCATTGTTTTGAAGAAAAAGAAGCAAATTTTAAAATGAGGCATTTCATAACCCAGGAAAAATAAAACTGTTCAAGAAAATGTTATTCTTGGTTCTACAGTGAATCATCATATTGCCACAGTATTAATACTGAAAATAATATCACATGGATTCAGATAAAAATCACTATATAACTGTAGTGACATGGTGGATAGAGCAAGGAAGGTCAAAGAGCTAAAATTCCCATCATTCATAATAAGAAGCAATAGATAATGTACAGAACTGATCAAAACAGTTATAGCAGACCATAAATATTATTTACAAAGATGGAGGTATGGAACAGAGAAATATTTCTAAACATTGAAAGTGTTTGCCTTTGGGGAGAGGTTGGCTTGGGGAGGAGAAAAGAATTCCTGGTTTTTATTATAAATCTTTGAACATTATTTGATTTCCTGAACTATGTGTGTATATCGCTTTGATAATAATAAAGAAAATTACAATGTAAAATATAAAAAATTCATGGATAGTGCAGTACAGCAGGAAGTTATGAGCTAGGAATGAAAATTTAAAAACTATATTGATTACTTATACTGTGATCTTGGGTAAGTCATATAACTTTGGGTCTCCACTTTCTTATCTATTCGTTATGGGACTTTGGTTATTCCTAAGGGTCCTTCCAACAATAAGTTTCTGATTCCCAAATAAATATTTTTCTAGGAACAGCAAAAAAAGAGAAAATTTTCTCTATATTTTAATGGCATACCTATATACACTTCTGTTCGCTTTGCTGGGGTCTCCCTACCATTGTTCTGTTGACGTTGAAACGGCACTAGCTTGCCCGCACCCTGGGGATGCTCTCGTACCTGTGAGGCTAGTCTCCGCATGGCCTCCTCCTGCCGCCTGCGCATTTCTGGAGTTCCTGGGCAGCTTCCACTGGTGATGGAAGAGTGGGCTGATGGTGGCTGTGTGAGTGGCAGCTCTCTGTTGGCATCCACATCTGGATTAAAAAGATGAGATGTTTGCGTCAGATCATCATAAAACTCTGAACTGGTTAAAGACTGGCTAAATTCGATGTGTTGCACAACCCCGCAACTCTACTTTTAGGTATGTACCCAAGAGAATTAAAAATGTATGTTCATGAAAAAACTTGTACACAAATGCTCAAAGAAGCAAGGTTCATATCAGCTCCAAAGTGGAAACAATCCAAATATCCATCAACTGATGAACTGATAAAATGTGGTATAGCCCCACAAGGGAACATTACTTGACAATAAAAAGAAATAAAATACCAATACATGCAAAACAACATGGATAACCCTTGGAAGTGTTACACTCACTCAAAGAAGCCAGTTGCAAAAGGTCATATATTGTATGATTCTATTTATGTGAAATGCCAAGGAAAATCCATAGGAGACAAAAAAGCAGATTCATGGTTACCTAGGGGTGGAGATAGGGACTGAGCAGGGAAATGAAGATGGACTGCCAACAGGCATGGGATTTCTTTTAGAGGGGAATGAAAACATTCTAAGATTATGGTGACTGCTTTACAACTCAGTGAATACACTAAAATGCACTGAATTGAACAATTTAAATGGGTGAATTACAGGTTTAGGTAAATTGTAGCTTAATAAAGCTGTTTTAAAAAAATTCCATTTGTTCATGTTATTTAGGTAATATCTTTACTACTGGGCTTCCCTGGTGGTTCAGAGGATAAAGCGTCTGCCTGCATGCAGGAGAACCCGATTTGATCCCTGGGTTGGGAAGATCCCCTGGAGAAGAAAATGGCAACCCACTCCAGTATTCTTGCCTGGAGAATCCCATAGACAGAGGTGCCTGGCGGGCTACAGTCCACAGGGTCGCAAAGAGTCAGACACGACTGAGCGACTTCACACACGCACGCTAACTACTACTAGAAATCATGGACCACATTTGTGAATACAAATAA
This sequence comes from Aepyceros melampus, assembly GCA_006408695.1. Lineage (NCBI taxonomy): Eukaryota > Metazoa > Chordata > Mammalia > Artiodactyla > Bovidae > Aepyceros > Aepyceros melampus. The sequence continues at coordinate 89,835 of SJXQ01005501.1, read as the reverse complement.
TATTTTAACAAGGGTTACAAAATAAGTAGGCTGTTACCGGATGGTCAACAGCTATTGAAGAGGAGGAGGAACAGGGAAAATGGTTTTCAGGTAAGTCCCTACCAGGAGGACTGAATCAAGACCTTTTCCACCCAACTGGCCGTTGCCTAGAGTTCTGGATACACTGTAGGAGGGGAGGTGTGGGAGACAGCAGTGAAAGAAGGCTGAAGAAACAGTAAGTTCAGCGACTGTCACTGTATCATGCCTGTTGCTCACTCCCTTGCTCCACCCCGTTTCCCTTTATCTGCTTCTTGATTTTGTGGGTAATTATGGTCTTCTGTCTTCTAGCTGTTCCCTTCTGGAGACGCCCTCCTTTCTGTTTGGGTGTCTTTACTTTCTGCTTGGTATTCAGAGAAAAGTGGATAACAAGTGAATCGGGAGGAGCTGCCGGTGTACACAGCAAATTGGCAAAACGGATTTCTGTGACGAGCAGGGCTGGGAGAGGAGGAGCTACTCACTGCACAGCTATTTGGGGGCACGGCAGCTGTTGGCAAATATCAAATCCAAACAATAACTACACTGAGACTTCTAGGGATAGGAGAATAGAGTCCTGTGTTAGACTGAACTTCCCTAATGACTGTACTGAGTATCTTTGTAGATCATGTGATAATACCCCAGTTACACAACAGGTCCATTTTCACAAAATGTTTTTGTTCTTAGAAAAGTGTATGTGTTGAGGGGTGGGTGATGATGGTGGTGGAGACTGATGGGGGAGTGAGGTTTGGGAAGGGGTGTAGGTGGCAGGCTAGTGCCTGCCTTGACAGCTTTCTGTGCCTTCCCAGGGAAATGACAAGGAGGGGGTGGCTGGGGGCTGGGTGTCTGTGGGGGAAGGACAGAGCCAGGCAACGCAGTGCTGCAGGCTAGACTGCTCACATCTTCCAGAGCAGTGCTGCTCAGCGTGGAGGAGGCGGAGAGAGAAAGAATGACACAGGATGCAGAGATGAAGGCCAGGAGCTCCAATAACGTCTCACCTATTTTCATCATTACGACAACTACATCACTGACAGGGTTGGGAAGGCCAGTGGGATTCCGAATACACCTATCAAAGCTTAAGGTAAATTAAACTGTAAAAACTGAATTCAATTCTCTCTCTGTAGACATCATCCTTATTCACTAATGAAAAAAATTCTGCTACTGCCAGTGACATATTCTAGTATTGGCTCCTATAGTAAAAGATCGATGCTGAAAAACAGTTTGTTCTTTTTTTTTTTTCCCCCTCAAAGAAACACCTTTAAATTGGTTAATATATATTCAATTCATATCTGTTTACAGAAGTAACAGAAATATAAAACAGAAACATACAGATCACTGATTTTTTAAAAGTAGTATGTTTGAGCCCCAATACTTGAAAAGTTTTAACCAAAACCTCATGAGGATAATAATACAAGAAAGACAAAACATGTGCCCTCAAAACTAGAAAATTTAATGAGAGAGACAGTTCTAAAACAAACTGATGTTACATTTTATTATTAATCATTTGCACAGAGAAAAATGAAAATTTTATAAAAGTGTGTAGTTCTGGGGTAATTCCATGAGTTGATTTTGTTGTTCAGAGTTAATATTTAAATACCAATAAATGACATCAACCACTTATTCCTGACCCATCTTAAGGAGTAGTGGTCTGGTTTGAACATCAAAGATGACAACAAAAATTACTACATCAAAGATTACAACAAGGCAGTGCTGGTTCTGTGTAATTCTGATAAATACAGAGCCACACACTCTATCCCTTTAACACCTTTTCAAGTTGTTAAAGGTAACTATCAGGCCAAATCTCCAGTCTAACATTGGACATTTATCAAATGAATGGGAGTGTCCTGGCATTTTTAGAGTTTTTCTGGAGGTAAAAGGCAATGGATGTTAGAGAATAACCTGATGAACCACCTTTAGAGAACCTTTGCTCTAGGGAGCACACGGTCATTTTCTATTAACTCCTGCTCTCTCAGGCTTGAGGCGGGGCACTCCCAGGTACTTTTGCTTTCAGAAAAGGCAGTTCTTCTTGCCCTTGAGCCCTGATTCTACCATTCTGTTATCTGCCACAGTGACATACAGTGGAGTTAGAGAGACTACTACCTCTCTGGTTTTCTTCCTGACACAGTCAAATAGTTAACCTCTTGGATAACTAAGATAAGTAGTAGTCTGGTGTGATATGTACACACATTCAGGAAAATACTGAAATAGGACTTTCCCTGGTGGTACAGCAGGTAAGAACCAGCCTGCCAATGCAGAGGACATGGGATCAATCCCTTGTCTAGGAAGATTCCACAGCCAGGGAGCAACTAAGCCCACGCACCGCAACTACCGATGCTGCACGCCTAGAGCTGGTGTGCCGCAACAAGAGAAGCATCTGCAATCAGCAGCTCTTGAACTGCAACAAAGAGCAGCCCCCGCCTGCCACGACTAGAGAAAGCCTGCGCAAAGCAATGAAGATCCAGCTCAAAAAAATAAATTAAACAAATAAAGTCTATTAAAAATTAACAGCTTGTGTACTAACATAGTAAAAAAATTATACCAAAAAAAAAAAGGAAAAAAATACGAAAACACTGGAATAGGTATGGCAAGTTACATTTAACCATGAAGACATCTTAGAATCACAGAATTGTAGCACAGGAATGAATCTTAAAGATCACCAAATCCTACTGATGCATTTTACGGGTGACAAAACCAAGGTCTAAAGAATTAAAGAAAGATTCTCAAGGTTACAAAGTATTGTCAATTTGAGCACTGGGACTCAACCTGTGGACTCCTGACTCCTCTGACATTCTGTCAATCTACCTCAGAAAAGCTTCATCCAGAAACTAAAGCATAATTTGCTCTTAAGACATGAATTCTTCTGTACTAATTCTTATACACCCGGGCAAACAGGGACTCTTGATTCAACTGGTTTTCTTTCTAGACACTAGTTCTACATGTCAGATTATCTGTAAGTTTACCAGTGGCAATGTGCTTACCTAAAGACATGAAATTGTTAATGTCAACAGAAGCCAGGATATTTGAGGGGTGTTCAGTGAGTTTCTCTTGAGTTCCCACAGCACTGTGCCAGACTCTGTAGCTACTATGACCTCAAACCAGTCATTTCTAGTGGTTGCTGTCTGGAAATCTATGATGAGCTGGATTACTCATTTGGACTAGTAGAGCAATAGTTTGTTTTTGTTCTCTTATAAGTAGCAGAAGCCAGGTAGACACAGTTAACTTCTTGGATGACTCAGATAAGTAGTCATCTGGTGTGATATTTAAGCACTCTAAGGAAAATACTAGAATAGGTATAGACAGTTACTTTTAAACATGAAGACATCTTAGAATCACACAGGAGTGTGATTTTAGCATAGGAGTAAATCTTAAAGATCATCTAAATTTGTGGTTCTCTACATATACTCTGTATAAGAATAGCCATACATTTCCTTTTAGCTCCTTAACTCGAGCTCCAGGCATAAACGGAGGGGAGCACAGCAAAATGGATGAGACTGGCCTCTGAAACCAGACTGATTAGGTGCAAATTCTAGTTTCACTCTTTACTGGCTGTGAAACCTGGGAGGCTTACTTAACCTCTCTGAGCTGCAAACCAATTATCTGTGAAAGGAAGGAAAGAGGAACTACCTCACTTGAGTTTCTGAGAGGACTGGATGAACTAATATTTGTTAAACTCTTAGAGAGCACCAGGCACTAACGACCATATAAGTATTTTAAAAACAAACAAGATCCTGACGGTGATCGTTAAACTGCACCCTGCTGGTGATGAAAGAAGCATGAATATATATGAGATCTCAGCATCTCTTCACAAGGAAGCAGGAGAAATTCTTCAAGGACACAACGAAATTCACACCCAAGCAGTCAACAGACACCAATCGCAAAGAAATGGAGGCTGCAAACAAGACTATTCCAGGAAGGCTGGGCCCAGGCTGAGCAAAAGCTGACTGCAATGGATGCAAACAGCTCTAACAGGCAATAGCTATAGTCATTTCCCAAAGGATGGACCAGCCCGCCAGCCAGGAAGGAAGACTCATACATTTATTCTGAGAGAAAGGGTTTTTCTGTCACACTTAGGTGATTGTCGGCTATGTGGGCTAAATGTCAGCAGAGTATTACATTCTTTCTCCAAACTCTGAGTTGAAGATCCTCACATGCAAATTAGGCTTTGCAGGTCAGAAAATGAAAGGATCTGAGACTTAATATAAAGATGAAAAGAAATTTAAAAGCTATGTAGCAGAGACTTCTTTTTAAAAAAGGTACCTACGTTTTGGGGAGGCGTGTGGGCTGTCGGAGGCGATTTGTCTCATCCGCGTTCCGTGGCAGCTGAGGGCCACCAGTCTGGAGATGATGGCGGTTTTGCCGAACCCAATGTTTCCCACGATCACGACTCCCTGGTTCACGCTGGCGTTTGAACTTTGAAGCTGAGCATCTATTTCATGGAAAACCCAATCCCGACCAACGAACACCGACTCCGTAGTGATGCTGGGCACTTCAAAGAGCAGGGGCTTCAGGGAGATATCGGGAGGTCTGTAAGGTGCAAAGCGGACTGGAAGGAACAATAAGAGAACAGGGGACTTAGGCCAAACTGTCAATACTGAGAGAAATAAAGAGCAAAAAATCAGTATGGTTTAGAAGACCACTGAGAGTTACACTGTGAGGGTATTCTGGGTTATTCAGAAAATAAGAAAACTCTGAATTTTGGTTCTGTACAGAGAGGCAATGATACATGAGCTAGAGCTACTTGCAACTGTAGCTGGCAGAACACAAACATGGTTAAAACAGCAGTAACTTACATTATAGTCAGAAAGTCAGTGTGATACTCAAAATGATTTAACAATAGGGCTGGCCCAGGTGCTGGCAGTTAGGAACAGTAGTAAAAACGCAGGTCCCTCAAGCCTCAGTCTTGGCCTGAGGATAACCTTTAAAATGTTGGATTGCGGGGATCTGTAGGGTTGGGGTCTCAGGAGAGGCTGAGATGTGGCAGGGAATCCAGCTGGTTGACAGCATCAGCTCTTTACCAACCTGAAAGGTCATATTTCAGTATTTAATCACCAGTACAACCACACCACTACACATCGGTCCCATGGAAAGCAATGTGAAGAGAACTTGTCTGTTTCTTTAAAAACACTAATAAAAAACAGTGATTCCTTTAAGTTCATTATGACATTTAAAAATATATATAGCAAGCATATTAGGGGAAGTAAAAGCTCTGATGGTGTAAAAGGTTTTCAGTATGTTAAGTGGTCAAGAAAGCAGAAACTCAACTTTCACTAATGTCTCTGCACCTGTACTGCTTATATTCATGCCAATTAAAATACATTTCTGGCTTCTACACACATGTACTGGGGACAAATCCCTATTGCTTTCCTCAAGACTTTTCTCTGTGCTTATGTAGTTGTGAGATGTGCTAAGTGCCAAGCATGAGCTCTATGTGCAGTGGTTCTCTAAAAACCTGTAATGTGACTTGGTTTCAACGGTCAACCTCCTAATAATACTGATGGTAAAAAGAAGTCCTGCCTGACCTCTCATATCTGAGTTAAACATCTTCTTAACTGTTTTAAGAGTAGTTCTAGATGTACCATTGACCTCAGATATGCAGATGACACCATCCTTATGGCAGAAAGTGATAAGGAATTAAGGAGCCTTTTGATGAAGGTGAAAGAGGAGAGTGAAAAAGCTGGTTTAAAACTCAATATTCAAAAAACAAAGATCAGGGCATCCAGTCCCATTACTCCATGGCATATAGATGGGGAAACAGTGGAAACAGTGACACACTTTATTTTGTTGGGCTCCAAAATCACTGCAGATGGTTTTTGCTGCCATGAAATTAAAAAGATGCTTGCTCCTTGGAAGGAAAGCAATGACAAATCTAGAGAACGTATTAAAAAGCAGAGCCATTACTTTGTTACAAAGGTCCATCTAGTCAAAGCTATAGTTTTTCCAGTAGTCATGTATGAATGTGAGAGCTGGACAATAAAAAAAGGTTGAGTGCTGAAGAACTGATGCTTTTGAACTGTGGTGTTGGAGAAGACTCTTGAGAGTCCCCTGGACAGCAAGGAGATCAAACCAGTCCATCCTAAAGGAAATCAATCCTGAATATTCATTGGAAGGACTGAAGCTGAAGCTGCAATACTTTGGCCACCTGATGTGAAGAGCTGGCTCATTGGAAAAGACTCTGATGTTGGGAAAGATTGAAGGCGGGAGGAGAAGGGGACGACAGAGGATGAGATGGTAGGATGGCATCACTGACTCAATGGACATGAGTTAGGGCAAACTCCGGGAGATGGTTAAGGACAGGGAAGCCTGGCATGCTGCAATCTATGGGATCACAAAGAGTTGGACATGACTGAGTAACTGAACAAGATGTATCATTTATTTTTTATATTATTATTTTTTAAAATTTTATTTCTGTATTATTAACCTTAGCGCAGTACCTTGACACACAGTAGGTGCTCAATAAACACTTACTGAAAGATTTAATTAAAAACAAAGCATTACATTCTAATCTCATATTATATTTTGGAGAATAAACGTCAGAGGTGGGAAGGGGATGACACAGGAGAAAGGAAATCATAAAAGTGGAAATTAAGTATACTTATACCGCTTATTGGAGAAGGCAATGGCACCCTACTCCAGCACTCTTGCCTGGAAAATCCCATGGACGGAGGAGCCTGGTGGGCTGCAGTCCATGGGGGTGCTTAGAGTCAGACACGACTGAGCGACTTCACTTTCACTTTTCACTTTCATGCACTGGAGAAGGAAATGGCAACCCACTACAGTGTTCTTGCCTGGAGAATCCCAGGGACGGGGGAGCCTGGTGGGCTGCCGTCTCTTGGGTCACACAGAGTCGGACACCACTGAAGTGACTTAGCATACTGCTTATATTATTCTAGAATATACTTAAACCATTCCAACATCTTAATATAGATCTGGAGATGGCAGCTTACTTGAGAAAAACACACACATGTAAACACTATCACTTAAAACTATTGCAAAGCCATTTGAATGATAACTGAGCATTTTAAAAGAGGATAATTCCAAAAGTAGTATAAAAGTTAAAAATATAAAGTCAAACTCTTAATAATAGAAGCAAATAGTTTCCTATGTCAGTTTTAAAATATCCCAAATTTTCACTTAAAAAAAAGAAAAGGCTGTGGAGATACAGATACATGATTACTCATAATTTCCTGATTCACATCTGTTTATCAAAATGTACTCTTTTAAAATATGTAATTACAGAATTAGGTGAAAATTAGACTTTGACTTGCTAAAAATACCCTTAATTCTAGTGTCTTACAGTTAAAATAGATTCTACTTTACTTTTCTTTTAAATTTTACTTTTCTTAAATATTTTATTAAGCTATAATTCATATACTGTAATGTTCATCCTTTGAAAGTATGTAAACCAGTGGTTTTTTAGTACATTCACAAAATTGCACAACCACCATTATTTAATTCCTAAAGATTTTCATCATTGTCCAAAGAAAACCACTTACCCACTAGCTGTCACTCTCCAGTCTCCATTTCCCCAGTGCCTGGCAACCAAAAACTCTCTGTCTTTACAGGGTCTCCTATTTGAGACATTTCACATATATATATTACCATACAATAGCCTTTGGTGTCTGGCTTCTTCCACTTAGCATGTTTTTGAGGTTCATCCATGCTATAACATGTATCAGTACTTTTACTGCTGAACAATATTCCATTATATGGATATATCACATTTTGTTTATCCATTTATCATCTGACAAACATCTGGGCTGTTTCCACTTTTTAGCTATTATGAATCATGCTGCTGTAAACATTCATGTACAGGTTTTTGTACACATGTTTTCAATTCTCTTGGGTATACTTCCAGGAGTGATACTGCTGAGCGTACTGCTGGGTCATATGGAAACTCTATGTTTTAGCTTCTTAAGAAACTGCCAAACTGTTCTATTTTAGTTTTGTATTTTTTATGGAAGTAATACATATTCACTACAGAAAATATAGGAATAGCAGATAAACAGAATAATAATCTTACTCCCACTAGCCAGAGAAACACAATTCACTTTTTCCCTGAGTTTTGTCTGTACCAATAGATACTTATTTTTAAAACAAAAATCGTACTATAGATACCATTTCATAACCTGCTTTTCTTGCTTTGCTTAGTAATTCCAAAGTTCTGAAAAAGTGGATTCTGTCAGACTTGCCAGCTTAACTGTTGCTTCAGTGGAAGGACTGACCCTTGGAGCTCCTCACTCCATCCTTTCCAATGATGTCACTTGACAGCAGGGGGCTGTTCACCATGCAAGGGGTTTCCTGGGTAGCTGAGTGCCCTTGGTGGGCAGACACTCACACAGACCTGCTGAGCTCTGGTTGAGCAATCACAGGACTCCCAGAGAAGAAGGAGAGAACAGAAGATCAATTGGCTTGATATGAGTCTAAGAAGAGATCTCAGGTCACAAACAGCTGGTTTCAGAACCAGAATCAAAACCTAATTCTTTTTTTTTAATATTGTAAATTAACTCATATATATAGAATCTAGAAAAATGGTACTGATGAGCCTATTTGTAGGGCAGGAATAGAGACACAGACATAGAGGATGGGCTTGTGGACACAGGGGATGGGGAAGGAGAGGGTGGGATGGACTGGGAGAGGAGCACTGACATGTGTCCTCTACCACGTGTAAATATATAGCTAAGGGGAAGCTGCCGTTTAGCACAGAGACCTCAGCTTGGTGCTCTGTGATGACCTAGAGAGGTGGGATTGGGGAGTAAGATGTGAGGCTCAAGAGGGAGGAGACATATGTATACATAAGGCTGATTCGCACTGTTGTACAGCAGAAACTAGCCTAACACTGAAAAACAATTATACTCCAATTAAAAAGAATCAGTAAATAAAGAAAAAAACTCCTAATTCTGACTCCAAAATCCAGGGTTTTTTTTTTGCATTATACTATGTTGTTTCTCACGACTGAAGTGACTTAGCAGAGCATGTTGTTTCTCTATAGCATATCAGTATTAAATTTTAAATCTGGTCATCAGTTGTATCACTGATGACTAGAACTGAGCGGACTTGGTTGACTGGCTAGGCTAGCTTCTTTCTCCTTCACCTCTCCTGTGCTTCCCTTTAGAAATGGCATGATTGGCCAGATAGAGAAGAGCTTCTCAGACACTCAGGTGCTTTCTAGACTAACAGACTTATCTGTTCAGGTCTAAGATTACTTAACATTTTGTCTCAAAAGGCGCTTTCACGAATATGACCGATGCCGATTTATAATACGGGGTAAGTACAGACTCAACTTCAATGCTGAAGTTTCTGAGAAAAATTCTATTAAGATAACTTGTTCTCACGTTGACGTAATCTCATCATATTTTATTCTACTGAGAAAACTCTGACATTTTGAAAAGTTATTTTAAAACTTCTCTAAAAATGTAATCAATTCACAAAAGCCTCAAGGGAAGAACAGACAAAATTAACCCAGCACCATATGGTAAAACAACTGTAGACACCAAGAACAGCCCAGAAACGATTTCTGTACCTCAGAACCTAAGGCTTTTGTCGGATCAATATGATAAAAGAAAGCCACACTCTCTATGTACCAACAATAAATTTAGGGCATATGAACAAGAAGGCACCTTGGCCTGCGCTGTGGGACATGGAGGTAATGAATACTTTCTGTGGTGTTCATCTTCCTAAATAAATGTTTCTTTGTTTAGGAGATCAGCTGGCTTCCAAGAGATTTTCTAAAGCAGAAACTATGGAAATAATCCAGTGAGAAAGGACCACTGCAACTGTAGCTGAGCCAAGGGAAAAAAATGAGCTAAACCATACATTTAGCAACAGATTCAGTTCTCTAAGCCCTGGTACCCAAGATGTGGCTGTCCCAGGGCAGCAAGAGACAGGAAGACCATCCCATGCTTCTCAAAACATCCCCAAGTATACTGACATCTGGAATTTAATTTGAAATTTGTAAAAAAAAAAAAAAAATGATGTGTGGTTGAAGAGAAGGCAGAATGGATAGATATATGATAGAAATAATAAAGCATTAATGACATAATCAAGGCAAGTATATGAGTGTTTATTGTGAAACTTGTCCTTTTGGGGGTATATCCGAAAATACTGCCAATAAAATGTTGAAAGAAAAAGCACCGAAAGGAAAAACATTCCAATAGTATACACAAATACGAAAAGTTTTGGAAAGCAGTTTTTTTTTTTTTCTTTTTAAGAAATGTAATAACCACTCAAGACTCAGATCTGTGTGTACATCTCTTCAATGCAAATTAGGCTTGTGACAGACAAATGAAAGCTCTCTAGGAAACGGTCTCTGTGAGACCATCAATATGAATAATCATGTATCTAGACTCAGAAAACTGACCTTTCTTTAGCTAGAGCAAAGAGTAAACATTTAAAAAACAAACAAAAGTGCATTAGGGCTAATAGACCAGCTTGTCCCAGTGCAAATATAAACAGCTGCAGCCAAAGGAAAAGGGGAAAGGGAAGTGGGGGCAAAAGAGCTCTAACTGGATTTAGACTAAAGCATATTTACTCATGGAAAACAACCATGAATCATTTGAAAAGAAGTCAGTCACAGGACTGGCAGAAGAAAGGGTCTGTGTCATACAGCCAAGGTCTGGTGCAAACAGGAGTAGGGTTGTGCTTCCTCATGTTCTTCCACGATGGCTGAAAAGTCTAGCCTGGAAGCACCTCTGTTCCTCAGAACAAAAGATAATTTCAGGCTTATTCTTAGGGTTCAGGCTGTGTATGTTATTCTCCACACAGCACAGGAAAAACACAGGTGCTTCAGACAAAACCTGGTATCACATCAGCACCCAACATAAGTCAATAAACATGTTAATTTTTTCTTAAGTATGCTTATGAAACCAAGGCAGGGCTCATCTGCCTACTGAGTTTCTCGAAGGCTCACACTCCCATTTACAAGAGTCAATCTGTTTAGGGTCTTTTGCTTATTTATGGCACTCAAGAAAAGAACTACAGTAGGCAGGTCCTCCTACCCAAGGAAATGGAGTTTTTAAAAATGTAAAGCAACTTGAAGTAGGTCCTAAAAAACAATCTAAAGATAACAGCTTGAGAAATGTTCATTCCAGATAACTTCTGCTTAAAAAAGCAAACAAACAAACAAAAAAACAGATTAAATAAAGCAGAGTCACTTTCGAGGTCAGCAGGGAAACCTACAGCAGAGTGGGTAAAACTAGACTTGGAGCCAGGCTGCTTCAATTGGTATCCTGTCTCCGTTACTCACTAGCTGTGCAACCTTAGGAAAGTTACTTATGTTCTTGATCTCTCAGTTTTCCTCATCTTTAAATCAGGGATAATCATGACATGGCAGGATTAAAGCAAGTTAATACAAAAGTGTGCCTAGGACAGTGTCTGTTGGTTAACTGCGGTTGTGGGTACTTCTGTCCATACCATCAAGCCAAAAAAGAATCCAGTGTAACCTAATCACCTTCCTCCCACACACAATTATTTAAAACAAAACAATGAAAAGGATATTGAGAATTCTCCTAGAGCCCTCACCCCTTTGAACTGCTGACTTACATCTCTTCATCCTTTCACCCCACAACATTTTTAAAAAAAATTTTATTGGAATATAATTGCTTTACAACGCTGGGTTAGTTTCTGCTGTACAACATCGTGAATCCGCCATAACTATACATATATCCCCTTCCTTTTGAGCCTCCTTCCCACCCCACCCCCATTCCACCCATCAAGGTCATCACAGAGCACCGAGCTGAGCTCCCTGTTCTATACAGCAGTTTCCCACTAGCTATCTATTTCACACATGGCAGTGTTATGCATGTCAACCCTACTCTCTCAAATCGTCCCTCCCTCTCCTTCCCACCCGTGCCCACAAATCCACTCTTTACATCAACGCCTCTACTCCTGCCCTGCAAATAGGTTCATCAATACCATTTTACTAGATTTCATATATATGCATTAACATATTACATCTATTTTTCTCTTTCTGACTTATTCACTCTGTATAACAGGCTCTAAGTTCATCCCCATAAACTGACTCAATTTTATTCCTTTCTTGGCTGAGTACTATTCCATGGTATATATGTACTACTGAAAGAGCCACGCTTGCTGTCTTCAGTTCCATAACAGTAACTCATTCCAGTCTAGCTTCCTCCCACATTACTCTGTTGAATTGTTTTGGTTAATGACACTAAAGACGTTCTAACTTTTAAGTCCAGTGAATTATTTTTAGTTTTTATGCTTAACCACAGCTCGGTACTTAATACTTTTAACAAATCCCCACTTTTTGAAATATATTTCCTTCTTGGGTTTGACATAGTAACACTTTCTTCCAGTTCTTTTTGGGCCCTCTCTTCCTCTTCTTCAATAATTCTTCTCTTCTGCCTCTCTCTGAAATACTGCCAATATTCAGTTCAGTTCAATTGTTCAGTCGTGTCCAACTCTTTGAGACCCCATGAATTGCAGCACACCAGGCCTCCCTGTCCATCACCAACTCCCGGAGTTCACTCAGACTCATGCCAGTCGAGTCAGTGATGCCATCCAGCCATCTTATCCTCTGTTGTCCTCTTCTCCTCCTGCCTCCAAACCCTCCCAGCATCAGAGTCTTTTCCAATGAGTCAACTCTTTGCATGAGGTGGCCAAAGTACTGGAGTTTCAGCTTTAGCATCATTCCTTCCGAAGAAATCCCAGGGTTGATCTCCCTCAGAATGGACTGGTTGGATCTCCTTGCAGTCCAAGGGACTCTCAAGAGTCTTCTCCAACATCACACTTCAAAAGCATCAATTCTTCGGCACTCAGCCTTCTTCACAGTCCAATTTTCACATCCATACATGATCACAGGAAAAACAGCCTTGACTAGACAGACCTTAGTCAGCAAAGTAACGTCTCTGCTTTTGAATACGCTGTCTAGGTTGGTCATAACTTTTCTCCCAAGGAAGTAAGCGTCTTTTAATTTCATGGCTGCAGTCACCATCTGCAGTGATTTTGGAGCCCCCCAGAATAAAGTCTGACACTGTGTCCACTGTTTCCCTATCTATTTCCCATGAAGTGATGGGTCCAGATGCCATGATCTTCGTTTCTGAATGTTGAGCTTTAAGCCAACTTTTTCACTCTCCTCTTTCACTTTTATCGAGAGGCTTTTTAGTTCCTCTTCACTTTCTGCCATAAGGGTGGTGTCATCTGCATATCTGAGGTTATTGATATTTCTCCCAGCAATCTTGATTCCAGCTTGTGTTTCTTCCAGCCCAGCGTTTCTCATGATGTACTCTGCATAGAAGTTAAATAAGCAGGGTAACAATATACAGCCTTGACGTACTCCTTTTCCTATTTGGAAACAGTCTGCTGTTCCATGTCCAGTTCTAACTGTTGCTTCCTGACCTGCATACAGATTTCTCAAGAGGTAGGTCAGGTGGTCTGGTATTCCCATCTCTTTCAGAATTTTCCACAATTTATTGTGATCCACACAGTCAAAGGCTTTGGCATAGTCAACAAAGCAGAAATAGATGCTTTTCTGGAACTCTCTTGCTTTTTCCATGATCCAGCTTAGGTTCTAATTTTATCATTTTTTTCTTCTTCATGATCTTCCTGGGTAATCACAAAGGAACAGACTAATGGCTTTTACAACTATCTAAGTGGTGATGGCTTACATTTATCTTCCAGATCCCAGTTCTAAACTCCTGTACAGCATTTTCAGCAACTTTAATAGTTATCTCTGTGGATTTCCAGTAGATATCTCAAACTTAAAATGTTTGGAACTAAAGTTTGATCTCATTCACTTTAACCTATTCTTTATTTTCCATTCAATGTCTCAGTTAATTAAATATTCCCATCTGTCTGGTCTCCCAAGATAGAAACCTGGGACTCATCAGGACTTCTTTCTGGACCTTTATATCTTATTTGTCACAGGACCTATCAATGATTCTTGAGGAATTTCTTTCAGATATATTTCCTGTTTTCTTTTCCCATTCCACTGCTATTTATAGTGATATAACCTCTGGAGGAGCTTCCAGATCATTCTAAGCCTCAGTTTAATTATCTTTAAAATGAGGATAATAAGAATATCTATTTCATAAGGCTAAATAAGAAAATGCACATTAATTTTTAGTTCAGAACCTAATTAATCCTCAACTGAGTGATAGTCATATGGTTCAGATTCTCAACATCTCTTGTTTTTCACCATATACTTCAACAAGCTTTTTGAAATATAAATTTATTTTAATTGGAGGCTAATTACAATATTGTATTGGTTTTGCCATACATTAACCTTATTTCCCACACATTCTTCCTGTTTTTAGCCATCAACTACATGTATCTGATAAAATCATGTCAGCACCTAAACTTCTACCCTTGTATCTCATCAACTTAATCCTACCACAATCACCCAACCTGGTAAGTCCTTACTAACTAGGGCAGCTCTTGTCATAGGGAATATACATTCAATAATGTTTAATAAATGAATTCATGAATGAAAACAGTGAATATGAATTTTCCATTCTCAACTGCAGGGAAATGTTCACAGACTTGTCTTTGGTAGAACAGGAAGGCTACAGGAAGACAGTTATAGGATGCAAACTCAGGTCTTTGAAAATCACTTGAACTTTCTGTGATAACAAAAATAAATGAATCATCTGTTTCCCACCTTTCAGGAATAAATTCTTATTTAAAGTTTACTGTCATAAACAAGAGAGCCATTAAGTAACAAGACATTTGGAAAAGAAAAACTCTTATTTTCCAAGCTCTGTGCCTATCACAGGCAAGGCCTGGATGCTGGCCAAGACACTGATAATCAAACAATCATATTCCCACAGGAAGCTGGGAGAAGGGAGAAAATGTGCTTTAGAGCTAGTGTCCAAAGAGGATAGAGTATATATTTTTTAAAGACTACTTTCCCTTTCTTTTTGAAAAGTTACTGAGAAGGCTGATGCCACACACATCCATTTAATAACTAATGTCTTGCTAATGTGACATGTGGGATTTATTTCATGTAAATCAAACTATATTTAAAATTCCTCATTATTATAGGTAAAATATGTATTTTAGCTTACAGAAAATCCAATTCTAACCATCAAGACAGTCATTTTCTGATGAAAGATGGGTTGATGCTTTGGTTCATCTATAATTTTATTTTAAAAAGCTGGAATCCAATTTCTATTTCTGGCCAACATGAAGAAATGTGGACTAGATCTGCCCTCCCACCTAAAACCAAGATAAACAAACAAAGCTCTAGACAGAATATACGAAACAATGGTTTTCAAGACACTAGACAAAGGCAATGAGTAATAATAATCCCTGAGAGATGGAAAACAAATGAGGTAAACTCTATGCCCACTCACAACACTGACAGAATTTTCAGACCACAATGTAGGGAGGGAGAATCCAGTCAGATTCTGACAGACTCCCTTAGCTGAGTAGACGGAGCTGAGAATCCAGGGAGACTAAGGCAGTGACAGTTCAAAGGACAAACAGCTATAAAGAAATAATTCTGGAAACCTGTGGAGTAACCCTTGAGTCATCAGCAGAGCAGTGACTGACCCAAGTGTGAGGATTAAAGAGAGTACCTGCTGCTTACAAAGGGCCAGGAATAGTGCCTGTTTCTTCCAGCCATAATGGAAAACTTCACAACGTACAGGACACTGGATATATCCAGGAAGATCTTGACCCAGTAGTACAGAATAATGACACCTGCAAATATTGTTCTGATGCTACTCCAATCGTAAGGACAAGACCCCAAACTGATCATGCTATTTCCAAATAACTAACGCACATTCCAGAAAAAAGTTGAAGAATATTTATAGGAATAGAAAAATATGCAACACCCAATAAGGTAAAATTCATAATGCTTGGCATCCAAGTGAAGATTAACAGGCATGCACAGAAGTGGGAAAATATGAACCACAATTAGGAGAAAAACCAATCAATTGAAACTGACCCAGATTTTAGAATCAGCAGAGAAAAGTATTAAAAACCATGATTATAACTATATTCAGCATGTTCAAAAGGGACATGGAAGATACAAAAGACCCAAATTGCACTTCTAGAGAAAAAAATCAGAAATGAATACAACACCTACATGGGATTTGTGACAAATCTGACATTAAAAAAGATGAGTAGCCTTAAAGACAGTAATAAAACCTATGTAAAATTAATATACAGAGAGGGACTTCTCTGGTGGTCTGGTGATTAAGAATCTGCCTGCCAATGTAGGAGACATGGGTTTAATCCCTGGTCTAGGAGGATTCTACATGCTTTGGAGCAATTAGGCCTTTGCATCACAACTAATGAACCTGCATTCTAGAGCCTGTGAGCCACAGCTACTGAGCCTGAGTGCCACAGCTACTGAGGCCTAAACACCTAGATCCTGTGTTCAAAAATGAGAGGCCACTGCAAGGAGAATCCTGTGCACCACAATGAACAGCAACCCCACTCGCCCAAACTACAGAAAGCCTGCATGCAGCAACAAAGACCCAGTGCAATCAAAAACAAATAAATAAAATACATAGAGAAAATAGATTAAAATTTTCAAATTATTAAAAAAAAATTAAAAAGCATCAGTGAACAGTGAGACAACTCCAAGTAGTCAAATAATAAGTGTAATTACAGTCTCGGAAGGTGGGGGACAAAAAATACATTTAAAGAAAAATGGTTCTAGAATTTTCAAAATGACAAAAACTATAAATTTCCTGATCAAGGAAACTCAATGAGATTCAAGTGAAGAAACATGAAGAAAATGACACCAAGGCAAATCATAGTTAAACTGCTCACAACTAGTGATAAAGAGAAAATCTTGAAAGCAGTCAGAGAATAAAAACACACATTAAGTACAGAGGAAAAATCATAAGTATGATAGCAGATTTCTTGTCAAAAATAATGCAAATGAAAAGGTAGTACACCTAAAGCTTTAATTTATGGAAAGAGAAAAAAAACATGCCAATCTAGAATTCTATACCCATTGAAAATATCTTTCAAAAATAACAGTAAAATAAAGACTTTTCATACATATAAAAGCAAAAAAAATGAATAATTAGTCACCAGCAGATCCGTAATATAAGAAATGTTAAAAGAAGTCCTTCAGGCAGAATAAATATGACACCAGATAGAAAAATACAAAGAAAGAAATGAAGAGCACCAGAAATGGGAACTATGTGAATTAACATATAAGATTTTTAAAAACTCTTTAAAAGATAATGACCTTTATATGGGGGGAGGACTACAACATTTAGATAAGTAAACTGTCTCACAACAATAACATAAAGGCCAGGAGGACAGAAACAAAAGTATACTATAGCAAACAAAACAGTTACTATAACAGGCTTGAGACTGCTACCCTGAGAAAGCCTTGCTTACAAGGCAGGTCTTTACCTGAAATTTGGGAATGTGGATTTCCAGAGGATTCCCATGATTCCCAGAACTAAAAAGAATGGCTCACTGTGCCTAATTTGTTTGTACAAACAATACTGTTTATGCTGAATGTTTGCTTTTCTTCTGGGAGTCTGGAATTTTGGTATGTTTTAGGCAAGGAGGTCTATATAAAAAATTTGGGCACTGAATCTAATGAGCTCTCATGTTCACACATGTCACAACTCACTGTTGGAGAAAGCAAATGCATCCTGTGTGAGTTTACTGGGAGAGAATACTTCAAAGCTTCTGTCTGGTTTCCTCTGGACTTTGCCCCACGCATCTTTTCCTTTTGCTGATTTTGCTTTGTATTACCTTACTGTAATAATGCATAACTAAGGGAATGACTATGTGCTATGGACTGTAAGTCCTTCTAGTCAATTAGTGAATTTGGGGGAAGGGCACCCCAAACACAAGTATTATAAATGCCTTGAAAAATTAATCAAGAGAGACCACATTTTTGGCTCATAAAAAATTGTGAATAAATTTAAAAGAATTCATGCTGTTCAAAGTATGGTCTTGACCATAACACAACTAAATTAGGAATCAATAGCAGAAATTTATCTGGAAATTCCTGAGAAATATCAATGGGTTGAAGAAAATATCAAAAAGCAAAACAGTATTTAAAAGTGAAAATACAAAATCTGTGAACTACAGCTAATGCGTTACTAAATAAAGAAATTTATAGCATTAAAATGCCTATGTTAGGCTAGAAGAAAGGTCTATGTCAATGACCTTATCTTTTACCTCAGCAAATTAGAAAATAAAGAAAAAAACCCCAAAGTAAGCAGAAGAAACAATAAAAATTAGAGTGGAAATAAAATAATAAACAGAAAAACAACAGAAAAAATTAATGAAAATAAAAGATTACAATTAGCTTAATAAAACTGATAAGCCTCTAAGCAGACTAATAAGGAAAGAGAGAAGATATACAATACCAGTAAGAATAGAATAAAAAATGATGGGCAAAATGACTAAAAGGGTAAGAGGATACTATGAACAACTTTACACCAATAAATTTCAACAGGCTGTATAAAAGAGACACATTTCTTAAAAGACACAAACTAATGAAACCCACTAAAAAGGAAACACATAGCCTGAATAATGTATATCAAATAAAGTAATTGAATTGACAGCTAAAATCTCCCAATAATGAAAACTCCAGACCCTAATGGCTTCATGAACAAATTATACCAATAATTTAAGGAAGAAATAATACCTATTTTACACAAACTCTTTATAAACCTAAAGAGAGACTATCTTCTCATTACTATGATATTAAAGCCAAAGATATTGCAAGAAAACTACAAACCAATATTTCTCATGAACACAGATGCAAAAAACATATACAAAATTATAGTAAATCGAGGCCAATAAAAAAATACATCATGATCAAGTGGAATTTATACTTGGAATTCAAAGTTGGCTTAACATTTGAAAAATCAATGTAATTTATTACATTAACAAAGTAAAAAAGAATACCTATATGATTATTTCCACATATATAGAGAAAAACCATTTGACAAAATCCAACACAAAATTCTTGATTTAAAAAAAATAATCAAACAACTCTTAGCAAACTAACAAAAGTAAGGGGACAACTTCAATCCAATAAAGTGCATCTATTGAAAACCTAGAGTGAAAAACTGAATGTTATCTCCCAAAGATCAGAATAAGGCAAGGATTTCTGCTCTCTTTGCTTCTATTCAACACTGTACTAGTTCTAGTCAGAGTAATAAGGCAAGAAAAAGGAAGAAATAAAACTATCTTTATTTGCAAACAACATGATTATCTATGTAGAAAAGCCTACAGAGTCACAAAAAAGCCATAAGAAATAATAAGTGAGTTTAGCAAGGTTTCAGGATACAGGAACAATATACAAAAATAAAAAATCAATAGTACTTCTATATAATTGTTGATTAGCAATGGACAACTAGAAATCAGAACAAAAGCAATACTATTTTTAATAGCATAAGGAATACAAAATATTGAAAGATAAATATAACAAAATATTTTCAACATCTGTACAACAACAAAACATTTCTGGGAGAAGTTAAGGAAGACCTAAATGAATAGAGAGACATATTATGTTCATAGATTGGAACATTCAACATTGATAAAAGGTCAGTTTTCCCCAAATTGATCTACAGATCCAATGCAGTCCCTGTCAAAATTCCTGAAGACTTTTTGGGTAGAAATTTACAAGTTTCACATGGAAATACAAAGAACCTAGAAAAGCTCTGAAAATAAATAGTAACAGTGAAGGGTTAACAATCCCAATTTTAAGCTTTATTATCAAGTTATAGTAATCAAGAAGGTGTGGTATTAGCATCAAAATAGACAAAGATTAATGGAACAGAAGTAGTCTAGAAAGATCCATACATATATGGATGACTGATTTTTGACAGTACAAAGGTGCAAAAGGAATTCAGTAGAACAGTTTCTGCAATGAAGGATGTTAGAACAAATAGAAATCTATATGCCAAAAAGAAAAACCAAAAACTCTGATGCATACAATGCACCACATATAAAATTAACTCAAAATCAATTAATCACCTAAACATACTTAAAATTGTAAAATTTCTAGAAGAAAATATAGGAGAAAGTATTTGTGACTTTTGGTTTGCCAAAGAAATCTTAGATACAACGCCAGAACAATCCATCAAAGACAAAAATTCATAAGCTGAACTTATAAAAACTTCTGTTTCAAAAGATACTGTTAAGAGAATGAAAAAACAAGCCATAAACTGGAAAAACACATTTGCAAAGTGGTGGTGGTTGGTTTAGTTGCCAAGTCGTGTCCAGCTCTTTTGACCCCATGGACTGTAGCCCGCCAGGTCCTCTGTCCATGGGATTCTCCAGGCAAGAATATGGAGTGGCTTGCCTTCTCCAGGCATTTCCTTCTCCAGGGTATCTTCTCGACCCAGGGATCGAACCCAGGTCTCCTGCGTTGCAGGCAGATTCTTTACTCACTGAGCCACAAGGGAAGTACACATCTGATAAAGGACTGGTATCCAAATTATGTCACAAACTCTCAAAACTCACTAATAAGAAAAGAAACCACCCAATGCAAAAGCAGACTAGATATCTGAACAGAACACTTCACTAAAAAAGGTATCTGGATGGCCAATAATCATATGAGATGATTAACAATAAGCACAATGTTGTACAGCAG
Organism: Aepyceros melampus; assembly: GCA_006408695.1. Classification (NCBI taxonomy): domain Eukaryota; kingdom Metazoa; phylum Chordata; class Mammalia; order Artiodactyla; family Bovidae; genus Aepyceros; species Aepyceros melampus. The sequence continues at coordinate 69,275 of SJXQ01005501.1, read as the reverse complement.
ATTCCTAGAACCTTTTTATCTTGTGTGACTCAAACTTCTCATGCCCACTGAACAGCAACTCCCCATTTTCCATTCCCTGCAGGCCTTGGCAACCACCATCTGGCAATTAGTGTTTATACGCAACTGTTTCCCATTCCTAACACCCCAGTGTACCGAACTAAGTACAATAAGCTATTGTATTGCTATTATTAAAGATTTTTATATTATATTATCTCTGATATAAGATAGCATGGTAGTTAAGAGCACAGGCTCCAGAGTCTACCAGATATGAAATGAATCCTCGCACTGCCAATGACTAGACATTGTAACTCTAAGCAAGTTATAAACCTCCCTAAGTCCCAGTTTCTTTACTACTACCACTTGCATCAAAGAGTTATGAGGATTAAATAACATGTTTAAAACTCTTAGCACTGTGTCTGTAAAGAATAAGAACCCCAATAAATGTAAGCTATCATTTGTTATCTATTTAAAAGTTTCCTATTCTCAGCATTTGTCTTAGTGTTTTGGGAAGTCTATTGTATTCTATTAACGTGAGGATAAAAAAGGTAAAAGGCTTATTTTACTCTGGGAAATAATACTTTGGGTCTTTAAATAACTCGAATATTAAATTTCAGCTTTCAGACATTGGTCTTATAGAAGAACATTTGTTGAGAAAAACTTTGAAGTCATTACTGAGTGGAATTTTAGGAAGGGAACAATGGTCTTTGAAAGACAGTTAAAGAAATAGGGAAAATCCAACTCTCCCTAATGTTGCCACTTTTTACATGTTTCCTTACATTTAATACCTCAAAATGTAGGAAAAATATAAAAACAGTAAAGATTTAAAAATGTGAAACATCTGATAAAAAGTATATAACTATACCAACATTGTTTTTTATTAGATTGTTGGTCTTAAAGGTGAGAGTTTTACTGGAGAATCAGAATTGACTAATTACTTGAAATTTAAGGTTAAACATTTTTAGACTGAACACTCAGTGATATAATAGCTATGACCCTACAAAGGAAATTCTCCAGTGCTATATTTTATTAGTATCCAGGGAAGCTATTCCATAAAAAATATTTTATTACATACTGCAAGGTTGGAACGCTTAAGATCATTTTACTGAATCAAAAATGTTTTACAAAGTGTTACCTAAATAAATTTCCTGGCATTATGGTAACTTTAATAAGATTTAGTCACTTTTGGAGAAAATAAATAGAAAGATTAACTGGGAAGCTATTCTTTAAATCTAATTTAGATCAAAACATTAAAATGGCTTAATGGTTATTTATTTTTCTTTATTGCACTTAAGGCATTTAAAAATATTTTCGGTGATTTATTCCTGCAGAATTAATTATCATGATTAGAATTTCTTTCATGTTACTCCACAGCCCTTCTTTAAGTAGTGTGTTATTTAATGGAAGAGGTTGATCCATGCCTGTTAAAAGATTAAACTGTTTATAGACTCTTCTCTCTCTCAAAGGTTAATTCTTTCTTTTCAGGTCTTTCTGGGGAAACTTTGGTGTACATTAGCCACTGTTCATGCTTTCAAATTTTAAGGTAAACTTACCAACTAAAGCTAGTTTACATAAAAACCAGAATTGTGGGCCTGTCTGTAGCTACTTTAACAAGTGGTGATACATTTTAAAAAATTACAGTTTGACTACTCCAAAAAGTATAAATCTTTTTCTAGCAGATATTCAAAGACATCCAGTTTGAGCACTACATTTCAAATTTTAGGGTACTATGCAAAAGAGCTGGCTAGGGGTGAGAGCATCACCTCATAAACCAAAACCTACAACCTACTCGAATATTTATATATAGGCAGTTATGTGCATGCAACTTTATTTCTGGATTTTCAATTTACCTAAAAATAAAGAAATTTAATCTTGTAAAAACAAAACAATGAACAATGAGACAGAAAAGACTGATGGAAATATCTCCTTGTAAATGTGAGAGCAAGCCAGGCAATGATGAAGATGACTAAGCAACCTCAGGGATGTGTGACTCAGTCAGCAAGCTGATTAGCTTCATGACATACATCTTAGTCATCATTAGAAAGGATTCATTGTTTTGGAAAAGGAAGGGACTCACAAATGGCATGAAGCACTGATTTTATTTGATAAAAATTCAATTCTTTGCTTTGACAAAGCCAAGTTAACTGTGGCAAGGTCAATTTCACATCAGTTCTGCCAGTGAGTCAAGACTATCATTTGCATATATGTCCCCCAACCTAGTATCTACTAAAGCGGCTATTACCTAAATCCAATGCCTGTGAATGGCCATTTATGTAATGGGATTTAGTAAAAGTCCTAAGGAAACCAACACATATCGAGAAAGGAAATTTTAATAAGGAACGTATAATCACAACAGCGTGATTATGATTTCATATCAGGTAGGTTCCAGCATCTTATCATTAATAATCTGTTATTAATTTACCCCAAGTAGCTACCACTATTCAAAGTCATTATGCTATGGTATGCTTTGTGTATAACGCCCGATTCCATTTATATATTCCGTCATAAGATTTACAACATTTATCCATAAAAACCAACGCCCTCTTCTTTCCTTTTACGGGACAGCAAATCTAGTTTCCGTCTTTTTCTGGGTAAAAAGAGATTCCATTAGGCTGGTCAGAAAGAGTAAGAAGTTTCAGGTCTAGCATGAAACTCCACATTTACACAGTGTGATTAAATTAAAAGTGGACCCTCAAATCAATTTTTAAGACTTGAGTTAAACACTTGAAGGTTCAAATTAGTATCTGTCAAGGATAGTCAGGCTTTGGGACCCAGAGGTCATCTGCAGTGGGTTAGTCAGCTGTATCCTCTGCACTGGGACACAATCTACTGTAACTCTTTTGTCATTAGAGTTCAGGCTTTTGGATGGTTGCCAGCTAGGAAACTACTAACTTGCTGAACTAAGACTCAGACTAGTGTACTCATGTGACCTCCTTCTCATTGTTGGGCAGGGTCTCTGGAAACATAAATTTCACTAGAACAGTTGTTCAAAACAGCTGTCTTGAGAAAGTGAAGGAAAAAAAAAGTTTTTTGTGTTTTTTTTTTTTTTTTTTAAACTAATGAAGCAAATGTTAATACTAATGCCCAACTTGAAGATCCAAACTAGCTCGTGGATTATCCCAGCAACTTTTGCTTCAAGCAGTCAAAAGACTATTATTATGGTCAAACAACTGTAGTTATTATTAAGGTAACTGCTAAATGAACTATGCCTATACTATTAAACCATGTCTATGAATAACTTCTAACCAACTCTCAAACTATACTTTCCCACATTTCTGCAAACAGCCTGTGTGATCCTTAAAGGTATAAAACTAATTGTCAATTACAATAGTATCCTCTAAATTCGTTTTTCTTAAAGTGTGATCTTGGAACCCCTGGGGCTTCTCAAGACGATTTTAGGGGTCCACAATAGCAAAACTATTTTCATAATACTAAGAGGTTATTTGCCCTTTTTCACTCTCATTCTCTCACAAGGGTAGGGTACATGATGTTAACATACAATGGGTCTATTAAAAAAAAAAGAGCAGGTATTTTAACAATTTCTCAGTTTTAATTTATAATATGGCAAGTATCAATTGATATAACTCACATAACACAATGTTGTAGGGTCCTCAATAATTTAAGTGTGTAAAGAGTTACTGGGACCAAAAAGTTTGAGAATCTCTACTCTAAACAAACTAGTATAGGACTGCCTGTATGAAGTGTCCAATGCTTGCCACCTCTTCATATATTCAAGGGATTTTATTTCAGATAACTCTATCCTTGAAATCGGTCCATAAATTTAATACCTACTGGATATACTATATTGTACATGACCATTAACTACCTTCTGTGAAGATGCAGGTTCATTTAAAACCAGAACTGTGATTTAAAAACTATCTAACAGTACTTGTTTGAGTTATACTTTAAAACATAGAAAGATGTATCTCTAATGTAGAAAGACATATCTTAACCTACACTAAAAAAGGTCTTTAATCACTTTGTTACTTTTTGGGGGTAAAGCTGTTTTACTTCAATCATAACCAGAGTTAGGCAAAGATATAAAACTGAAATACAACTGCAATTTGTATGTTCCTTTAAATAAAATTAGAAAATGTGACGTGACATGTTTTTTTAAAATTATGCCAGAAAAACAATATGATTCTGTTTCTATAATAAAATGTAATGCTTTAGATATAACAATCACAAATTATAAAGGCTTGTGGAGAAGGCAATGGCACCCCACTCCAGTACTCTTGCCTGGAAAATCCCATGACGGAGGAGCCTGGTAGGCTGTAGTCCATGGGGTCGCTAAGAGTCAGACATGACTGAGCGACTTCACTTTCACTTTTCACTTTCATGCATTGGAGAAGGAAATGGCAATCGACTCCAGGGTTCTTGCCTTGAGAATCCCAGGGACGGTGGAGCCTGGTGGGCTGCCATCTATGGGGTTGCACAGAGTCGGACACGACTGAAGTGACTTAGCAGCAGCCAAACAGGTCTACAGAAACACAAGGAAGTCTGTCCTCGTTTACTTTCCTTTCTTGTCAATGTCTAAGCTACAGAGTTCATTTGTAAACAGTAATCAAGATAACATGTTTTTGAGGGAAGGTTATTGTCTAGGGCCTCAAAGTTCTAAATTAACATAAACTAACTTTAGAAGACAAAATACTTCTTAGTAAACTACTCATCTCATGGATTAATGCACTCATCTGGATGGCATGTTCCAACCTTTGACTGCTAAAACGTGAAAGAAAAGACAACTTTAAGGAACTGAAATACTAACAGCACAATATCCAGCATCTTCATCAATGGATGTCTCGCTGATCCTGTTAACTACACCAACTGTCTTACTATATCTCACTGTGCACACTGTTCACCGAGCCCAGGGTAGGCAAGGTGGGAGCAGGGAAGCTGGAAGAAAACTCAAGGAGTCCTCGGAACTGCAAACATGTTTATTCTCTCTTGAGTGGTACGGCAGCTGTGGCGGCAGACAACGCTGTATTCTCTCCTCTTGTGGTTGACCCAGCGGACACAGCCTTAACGCAGCCTCACTACCATAATGCAGCCGCAAAGACTTTTCAGGTGGAGCTTATATTTGCTTACAGAACATATGTAGCCTGTGGTCAAGCGAGTACCTTGTGACATGCATGTGCAATGTTATAAGTGATCTTGCTGCTAAGTTGCTAAGTCGCTTCAGTTGTGTCCGACTCTGTGCGACCCCATAGACGGCAGCCCACCAGGCTCCCCCGTCCCTGGGATTCTCCAGGCAAGAGTACTGGAGTGGGGTGATCTTAACTGTTACAAAATCATTATTTACAAAATGTGGGGCGAGAGCGAGAGGGTGTGGGGCGAGGGAGACCGACCACGCCATCTTGGCTGATTTGCTCTTTCCCTGCAATGGACACCTCATGCGAAGAGCTAACTCACTGGAAAAGACTCTGATGCTGGGATTGGGGGCAGGAGGAGAAGGGGATGACAGAGGATGAGATGGCTGGATGGCATCACTGACTCGATGGACGTGGTTTGAGTGAACTCCGGGAGTTGGTGATGGACATGGAGGCCTGGCGTGCTGCAATTCATGGGGTCGCAAAGAGTCGGACACAACTGAGTGACTGAACTGAACTGAACAATGGACAAACTCCATCTTTAAGATGAATGTAAACAATAAGTTGAAACCCTATCTGCAAAGGACAGGATATTAGTTTTGTGAAGAATGCATTATTCCGGTGGAGAGCTTCCTAAAGATTTAGGTACGCTTTGGAGAAAATCTTTGGATGCACTTTAGGCTTAAGCTCAGTGAAATGGAAAAGATTTTTTTGTATTCTTTACACAGCTCATATCTATGTGTAAACATCAAACTCACCAGAGTGCATCTGTCAAAGAACTTACTAAATCTTTAGATACTAAAAGCAGACATGTGCCATTAAGTATCAGTGGAGCCCAGCATGAAGAGGTCTCAAAAACACACAGCTGAACCATCTGTAAAACAGATAGCCAGTGGGAAGCTGCTGAATAGCACAGAGAACTCAGCTCAGTGCTCCTGATGACCTAGAGGAATGGGATGGGGGTGGGGTGGGGAAGGTAGTAGGGAGGCTCTAGAGGGAGCGTATGTATGTATATGTACAGCTGATGCACTTTGTTTAACAGCAGAAACTAACACAATGTTGTAAAGCAATTATCCTCCAATTAAAAAATATTTTTTAAGTACACTACCCAAAAATACACAGCTGTATTATACAAAAAATACACTTCATTAATTTTGTTTTTGATGTAGTATCAAATCCATTATTTAATGACTAGCAAAGCAGAAAATATTATCAACAATATCAGTATTTTTTCAGAATGCAATGCAAGGTTATGCCAATGTGGTAGATTTTCATTCAAATCTTTGATAAGATTAATAGTTGTAGCCAATCTTCTTTATTATAGCCATGCATTTTGGCCTCAGCACAAATAATTTATTTAGTCTTTGATTAAATTTATTCAGGCTTTGGACATAATCTACCAGCATCAAGATAGTACTTGACATAATTTCACTTTCTGGGATAAGCAACTAGTATGTGGCTAACTGAAGAAATGATGAAAAGCAGGATGGACAGGATTGGGAACTAAAACCATGAATGAGGGTATCAACTCACCACTGTTGATGACAGGTATGGTAACTGTAGCAACACAACCAATTACTTCACGCTCACAGTTGCCTAGCCATCAATGAAAAACCATCAGCATAATGACTTCCAGAATGGACAGGAGGCATGTGTTTTTTGAGTCCCTTCTTGTGTGAACTATGCATATGGTGCTACATAGATTAAAGCAGGGCATGGGACGGGGTGAGGAGACAGAACAAAGACACAGACAGTCTAAAGATAAAATAAGCCGCACCCGACGTAGTAGAGCTATGGATTTCTAGACACGAGAAAAAGTGAGACCATTTGTTAAAGACTATCACAGATTGGTTGTGCAAACAAAAGGCACAAGCAGAGATACCAGTAACAGGCTTCTCAACTAGACTGTGGTTTTAACGAAATGAAAGTCTTCAAAAAGATCAGCTGCCTGACTGTAGAAGCACAAAGAGCATAAAGAAGGTATCTGAGTGGGAAAGGATAAATTGTTTACATGCTGCCAGAACAGGACTAGGGGCACTAAAATTCTAAGAAAATATTTTATTTAACTAGAAATGGCCACTAGACTCTAAATGAGATGCATTTTTTAATGAAACACATAATTATCAGCATCAAATTCACCTGAAATAGGGTGAGGGCTGAAACTGATCAATAATTACCTCTAAGATCTAAGACCTTAAAAGACTTTCCCCCATCAACTCTAGCCCTTTCCACTTGTTTTCTTTCAGAATTTCAAGGAATCAGTGCTTGCAATTGTTGGTAATCCCACTGCCTTTCTATGATGATTACAACATATTTGTGTTCATCTTTCTCTCTAGATACAGCAGAAGTGAACTGGTGACATGCTCAAATCTTAAGGGAGGCTTACATAAGTGTGAAAATTGGAACTAAAGGAATTTTTTGCCTACCGCCCATTTCCATTTCCCCCTGGGTATCCCCATGCAATGCCCTTCTGTGGTTCTAACCTCTTAAATCCTGTTGCGTGCGAGCACCGGCCATGCTCTGTCTTGGCATTCGAAGAGAAGTTCTCAAAGGTGTATGTCTCTGTTCATCCAGGTAAGCGAGGTCCTCCAAGTGGGCAGAGCTTGTGGCTGATAAGACAGAAGAGCTTAGTCAGAAGACAGAAGGTTAGAAAACTTTCCGTTAGTCTGTATCTCCAAACTTTGGAATGAGAGCAGACGCTTTACCAAGAATTTGCTCAACTCAAAGTCCTCATCAGTGTCTGAAACACAGGCCGAGAAACATGTCAAGAGTTGGGCGCAGCTCCTTCTTCACTATGAAATGCCTGAGTTTATGGAGAATACTTCCAACAGGCTGGCGAACACATTACCTGACAGCACAGATGATTAGTGTTTGCTTCTTTTGGGTCACAAACCCATTTGTGTAAACACCATCAGTGGAGAAATCTGTTCCAAATTATATTAAGCTGTAAAAGAATCATGAAATTCTATCTTCGACATTTTCCCTTCATGGTAAAGAATGAAATATGAAAACAATTTGCACATGTGTGTATATGTATGTATATAATGGAAAGGTGGACACCTGGGACAGTGAACAGAGAACTACACATACTGGGCTGGCCAAAAAAGTTCATTCAGGTCCGCCCCCCCACCCCCCGTAAGATGTCATGGAAATGTTAGCATTTAGGGAACTGCCAATGTCCATGAATTCCAAAAAACATGTTGTTGCTCTCTGAAGATAATCAAGTAGTAATGGCTTCCCACTGCATCTGTAACTCTTTTAATCCCTAACCTAGCCACAAAATGGTAGAAGACAGTGGGAATGCATTGCCACTGCTATACATTGAGAGTTGGGTCGGTCCACTCACAATGAAGAGAAAAGTGAAGAAATCAAGAATCAGGAAGCACTGAAGACAAAAAAGTTTCTAACAAAAAAAGAAAAAAACCCCCACCAAACCTCTGTCAGAAAATGGTTGTTCAGGACTTCCCTGGTGGCCCAGTGGTTAAGAATTTGCCTGCCAAGGCAAGGGACACGGGTACACTCCCTGGTCTGGGAAGATACCACATGCCATGGAGCAACTAAGCCCGTTGCACCACTATTGAGCCTGTGCTCTAGAGCCCGGTAGCTGCAACTACTGAAGCATTTGTGCCCCAGATTTAGTGCTGAGCAACAAGAGAAGCCCCTGCTCACCACAGCCCACATAGCAGCAAAGACCCAGCACAGCCTAAATAAATAAAATTGTGAAAAAAAAAAGTTTTAAATAACTGTTAATTCAATATGTTGCCAACTATGTAGGGTTGCTGGGGTTAGTTCAGTAATTCCACGACAATGATTTACTGAGAGTAAAGGTTTTGTTCTCACTGGCTTTGTTGCCAGTCTACCTCTGTGACTGTTTTATAGAAAGCAGGTGAGAGGAAGCACACTGAGATCCCTCTTGACTGCTGAGTTCCAATGAAGCACTGTCCACAACCCCAAACAAGGTAGGACACAAACAACAAGAAAGTGGGTTATGAAAAGCGGCACAAAGAGAGCTACTAAGTGTTCCATAAGCTGAAAAAGAGAAAAGATGGAGAAAATCAAAGAGGGAGAGGAGAGAGAAAATAATGCACAAACAAGGGCAAGAGACATTTATTCCCTTCACTCTTCAATTACTGCAACTGTTTTATTTACCTGGATCTACTGGAAACTCAGACAAAAGGAATTTATCTAAATTACACATATAGTTTTTAAAAAGAAGTAAAAGTCTCTGAAAGTTAGTTCAAGGAACTCAAATCAAGAAAGGGAAGACAAATACCACATTACATACCAGAAGGAGGAAGAGGGTATCAGAAGAATAAAAAACAATCTTGATTTATGCATTCTGAAAATCAAACTATTCAGAATAGATAACTATCTAATCTCTTATTTAAAAATACCAGGGACAATGACACTACACTGACTGAGATGCTAACACACTAAAATGATTTGACATGTTTTAATAAAAAGAGAATGTGTATCTCATTGATAGTAGGCAGAATGATAATAGAAACACACAACATGAAGTATAGCAAGAAGTTTTGTTAAAAACATAAAATCTCTTTTTAGACATTATATCCATTTATGAATCTTTTAAACTACAGGAGATCTATACAGGGAGTATAGATTGAAACTAAGTAACAGTTCCATAATCCATTTTAATTGCTTTGTATTAAAAAATATCTTGGCATAGCTTTTGTTTTACATGTTCAATTTCTTAAGTTCACTGATGAGTTATTGGCAGCTTTTGTAAAATATAAATGTTTAGTGTGAACTTAACAAGTTTTATTTAACTAAGCTTTACCCAGTAATTCCTAGAAAATAAGTATCAGTTGTTCTATTGCTTTTTTTTTCCCACAAAACAAAAAATGTAGTAAAACATATTAAGCACATTTCTCAATTCAGACAGAAGACATTAGAAGAAAAAGAAAAAATACTGTAATCACTGAACTGAATAACAGTTCATTCCTTTACAAGTCCAAATACTCACAGGCAAACTGAACTAAGGAAAAGCAGAGACAGTCAATATTAAGCACAATAGCTCTGAAGCCCTGATCCAGGGCTGAGATCTTGAAACCAATGGGGAACTATTGTTTTAATCTGGACTGCAACTGAGTTATGGTTACCGAAGTCTATTAAGGAAATCAGTTCTTGAATATTCATTGGAAGGACTGATGTTGAAGCTGAAACTCCAATAACAAGCTGAAACACAAACAATAAGAAAAGATGATCTGATCTGAAGAGCTAACTCACTTAAAAAGACCCTCATGCTGGGAAAGACTGAAGGCAGGAGGAGAAGGGGACGACAGAGGGTGAGATGGGTGGATGGCATCACCGACTTGATGGACGTGAGTTTGACTGAACTCTGGGAGTTGGTGACGGACAGGGAGGCCTGGCATGCTGCAGTCCATAGGGTTGCAAAGAATCGGACACGATTGAGTGACTGAAGTAAACTGACTGAAGTCTATTAAAAATTTCAATGCTTTTCTTATTTTAGCGATTAATATCTTTTTTTGTTGGCCTCTGAATCTATCACTATTTGATCAAATAATCCAAAATAATTTCTTTACTGTCTTTTTTCCTTACTATTCCCCTTAGTTTTACTTTGTTTCTTTCTGCTAAATCATCTTCAAAATTCTTGTCCTTCAAATACAATATTTAGAGGCATGTGAGACAAATATTGGGAAGATCAGCCAGGAGACTGCGCTATAGCCCTTATTTCACTAACTGTATAGAGCTGTACTCTTCAGCACAGCCACATTAATCTTTTCCATTTGCAAGCCACTTTCTGAGAAAAAGTCTCTGTCATACATTGTCAAATATCTCATTATTGTCAGAACTTGCTCAGGCTACCCTTTTTCTGCTTCCTTGATAGCTGCCTTAGTCAGAACTAACTGCTTCTCCCTTTCAGCAATCACATACATATATGGCTAATTAGAACTTGTGTTATTCAGCTTATTGTTTACATGTCTGTCTTCTCTTACTAGATTATAGTGAGTTCCTGAGGATAAGAAGGCAATGTCTGATTCATCGTTGATAACTCCATTCCTAAATTCAGAGCCCTGCAATAATGCTCCAGACAGAACTAAATTCCAGGCTAGTGCTGCTCAGACTTAGAGATCTGTCTGGCTCTGTCCTCGCCTCTCTCACTGCTCTGCTTAATGTTGAGCAGACGTCACTATGCGAACATGCTGGGTTGGCTCCAGTGACATTCATACTATCTTCCTTGAGGTACTGCTGACCTTTTCCTTTTTCCTAGAACACATATCACTTTTGATTGTACTATAGAAATTACTTATTTATGTTTATTTTACCTTCCCTGGTGAGAATGTAAGTTCCATGAAGGTGAGAATCTTTGTTTTGTTTATTGATAATTCTCAAGTGCTTTGAAGAGTGCCTGGCATATATAAGTATTCGTCTACTGACTAAATGATTGTGTTTAACAAACATATTTGCATTTTGGCTATACTGAAGCAATCAGTGAGTAACAAATTCGGATCTGAAAGCTAAGAATGAAGGAGGCCGGCAGCAACAGTACCTTGCACAGCATCATTCTACATGAACGCTGGTGGTGGATCTATGGGGACATACATATGCCACTTCATAGTGCCACTTTTACTGTGAAATTGTCCTGGTGATTTCTTTCGAGATAATTTTCTCAAATTAAATTAGTACTATAATATGTAATGAACAAATACAGATACAAATATAAGATAATTAGTTTTTTTTGTTCTTAGCTGGAGGGGTAACTGCTTTACAATACTGTGTTGGTTTCTGCTGTATAACAGTGTGAATCAGCTATAAGTATATATGTTCCCTCCCTCATGAGTCTCCCTCAAACCCCCTCCTCTACCACCCCATCCCTCCAGGTTGTCAGAGGGCACGGAGCTAAGCTCCCTGTGTTATATAGCAGCTTCCCATTAGCTATCTATATTACACACAGTAGTGTATATATGTCGATGCTTAAAAAAGAAGATAATTAGATTAGCTGAATTGAACTGACAAAAGAAGAAAAACAAATTAACAATTAAAATTTTTATGTAAAGAGAAAATGCTTTTAGAAAGTAAGCCCATAAAATCTATGTCACTAAAAGAAAGGCCTTGTTTTCAGAGAAGGAAGAGGGAAGTGGAAAAGGGAGCATATATTTTCCTGGGATTTCATCAGATTGGAACAGCTGACTCACTGACAGAACAATTAACTGACATACTTCTTGAATTTAATACACAAGTGGGCAGGAAAAAAATCCAGCAGACAACATTTGGTACAAGACATTCCAGAGGCAACTCTCTGTTATTGGGTTTGGAATCAGTTTAAATCGTTTCTTCTTATATCAGTTGCCACTCACACAAACGGATTTTTGTAGCGTTAACTGCCGTTCTGGCTGACCTGAGCAGGGGGCCTGGAATGATACTTATGTTTGCTACAGCCTGGGCAAGAAGCCACTCTGCTGTCCCAACACCACTGATTCATAAAGCCAATATTCTGACTGTGGAAAAGCCTGTTTCTGACTTTTTTTCCCTTTTTGTTTTTGGGTAAAAATCTTTATTATAGTTTCTGATTGAAAACGAAAGTGTTAGTCACTCAGTTGTGTCCGACTCTGCGACCCCATGAACTGCAGCCTGCCAGACTCCTCTCTCTATGGAATTCTCCAGGCATGAATATTGGAATGGGTAACCATTCTTTTCTCTAGGGGGTCTTCCCGATCCAGGGATTGAACCCTGGTCTCCTGTGTTGCAGGTGGATTCTCTACCATCTGAGCCACCAGTTTCTGACTGTTGCTACTGCTAAGTCACTTCAGTCGTGTCCGACTCTGTGTGACCCCATAGACGGCAGCCCACCAGGCTCCCCCGTCCCTGGGATTCTCCAGGCAGAACACTGGAGTGGGTTGCCATTTCCTTCTCCAATGTATGAAAGTGAAAAGTGAAAGTGAAGTCGCTCAGTCGTGTCCGACTCTTGGCGACCCCGTGGACTGCAGCCTACCAGGTTCCTCTGTCCATAGGATTTTCCAGGCAAGAGTACTGGAGTAGGGTGCCATTGCCTTCTCCCAGTTTCTGACTGAATTCATTTAAATTCCCCAGATTCCCATTTTGCATTTACCTGATTTTTAAGATCCTTTCCTTAGGAAAATGTGCAGCTCCAAATATCAAGAAGTTGATGGTGAGAGTTCATATTTTAACTGATTTCTGTTGTTGGATGTTTCCATGATACTCTTATTTTCACACAAAGCACTGAGGACAGCTGTTGTAAGTGAACATTTCCTGCTTCCCATTTCCCTCCAATTCACTGCCAATCTCATTTTAAGACATCAAAGATGACCACAGACAGCCTACTCATAATTTCTGCCATGCAACCACAAATCCACAAGAGTTCTTTACCTCCTTCCAACACAACAGGTTTAAAAATAAATGTTAATAGTGATTTACATTTTGAAAACAATAAAGGACAGTTTTAATTTTTTCCTATTTTAGAATTTTAAAGTAGCATAAATATCTAAATTTATATTCAGAAAACTAAGCTGCTCCAGGGAAAACCCAAGCCTTAATGCTAGACTGTCAAAACTCACCTTTTATCACTTCATTATTCAAGTTAAAAGTTTTTGTGTTCAACAAAAAACCTCAAATAGCCAAAGCCATCTTGAGAAAGAAGAATGGAACTGGAGGAATCAACTTGCCTGACTTCAGGCTTTACTACAAAGCCACAGTCATCAAGACAGTATGGTACTGGCACAAAGACAGAAATATAGATCAATGGAACAAAATAGAAAGCCCAGAGATAAATCCACACACCTATGGACAGCTTATCTTCGACAAAGGAGGCAAGAATATACAGTGGATTAAAGACAATCTTTTTAACAAGTGGTGCTGGGAAAACTGGTCAACCACTTGTAAAAGAATGAAATTAGATCACTTTCTAACCCCATACACAAAAATAAACTCAAAATGGATTAAAGATCTAAACGTAAGACAAGAAACTATAAAACTCCTAGAGGAGAACATAGGCAAAACACTCTCTGACATAAATCACAGCAGGATCCTCTATGACCCACCTCCTAGAATACTGGAAATAAAAGCAAAAATAAACAAATGGGATCTAATTAAAATTAAAAGCTTCTGCACAACAAAGGAAACTATAAGCAAGGTGAAAAGACAGCCTTCTGAATGGGAGAAAATAATAACAAATGAAACAACAGACAAACAACTAATCTCAAAAATATACAAGCAGCTTATGCAGCTCAACTCCAGAAAAATAAATGACCCAATCAAAAAATGGGCCAAAGAACTAAATAGACACTTCTCCAAAGAAGACATACGAATGGCTAACAAACACATGAAAAGATGCTCAACATCACTCATTATCAGAGAAATGCAAATCAAAACCACAATGAGGTACCATTTCACACCAGTCAGAATGGCTGCGATGCAAAAGTCAACAAGCAATAAATGCTGGAGAGGGTGTGGAGAAAAGGGAACCCTCTTACACTGTTGGTGGGAATGCAAATTAGTACAGCCACTATGGAAAACAGTGTGGAGATTCCTTAAAAAATTGCAAATAGAACTGCCTTATGATCCAGCGATCCCACTGCTGGGCATACACACCGAGGAAACCAGAATTGAAAGAGACACGTGTACCCCAATGTTCATCGCGGCACTGTTTGTAATAGCCAGGACATGGAAGCAACCTAGATGTCCATCAGCAGATGAATGGATAAGAAAGCTGTGGTACATATACACAATGGAGTATTACTCAGCTATTAAAAAGAATACATTTGAATCAGTTTTAATGAGGTGGATGACGCTGGAGCCGATTATACAGAGTGAAGTAAGCCAGAAAGAAAAACATCAATACAGTATACTTACACATATATATGGAATTTAGAATGATGGTAATGATAAACCTGTACGCAAGACAGCAAAAGAGACACAGATGTATAGAATGGCCTTTTGGACTTTGTGGGAGAGGGAGAGGGTGGGATGGGTTGGCAGTGTGGCAATGTAACATGTGTGATATCATAAGCGAAACGAATTGCCAGTCCAGGTTTGATGCAGGATGCAGGATGCTAGGGACTGATGCACGGGGATAATCCAGAGAGAGGGTGTGGGGCGTGAGGGTGGAGGTGGGGGTCGGGATTGGGAGTTCATGTACACTCATGGCTAATTCATGTCAATGTGTAACAAAACGAATACAGTATTGTAAAGCAAAACAAACTAAAAAATAAAAATTAATTTAAAAAAAAAGTTTTTGTGTTCACTAAATAGTACTATCAATAGTACTATCTTCATATGTGGCATATGAAACTTTTAATTGGTACATTAACTTTAGACTTCACTTGTTTAAGAATCTTTGTTTCAAAAAGTATATAGCTAAATCTAATTGAGCAACATATTTATTTAATCAGACCTATTTTAGTAATTAATAAAAAGGACATGATTACTTAAAAAATTTTATTACCTATATTTCTTCAATTTATATTGTAGTGAGTTGAAAATCTCCAAAAAATATTTTTTTAAAAAATCACCATAAACATTAAAAATTTTTTCATTGTGTCATCAAGGACATTCTTAAAGTGGTTTATCCATCTTTTTCTTTTAAAAACTGTGAGTGGCTATGGTTTTTGTTTTTAAAATATTTTTTACTTAAAAAAATGTGGGATCTTAGTTTCCCTCCCAGGGATTAACCCCGTGTCCCCTGCATTGAAGCACAGAGTCGTAACCATCCGACTCCAGGAAAGTCCCACCACAAGCATTTTATACATGCTGACTCTATTCCCTGCAAATAAAAGTGTTATAAAAGCCACAAATCCTTTCCAATTCCTTTCAAATTCAAGAATCTTACGAATAACAGTTTTATTCTTTAGAGTTCAATCCTGCCTTAGCCTCAAATAATTCCTTGACAATTTCCTGGTTCTGACAGATGTGGTCCTATAGAGAGCCATAAAGCTCAGGCTAAAGAGAATGTTTCACTTCCCAAGGCAAGGAGAAGTCTATAACACAGCAAGGACCGATCAAACAATTAATCCCCTAGGTTTTTTTTAAGTGATGCAAATGGCATTTTCATATCATTATTCATCATTAATTAATCTCTAAAATAAATAATTACATCAGTCATACTGAGATAAAGTTTAAAAAAGAAGGGAAATTTAAAAGTTGGGTTTGAAAAAAAGTATTTTATTTTTGGCATTCATCACCTCCAACTCATTCATATGCTGAGAACAATTTAGTAAGTATAATATACTAACATTCCCCCCTATTTCAAGGTCATCTCATTTGAAATCCTCAATTATTCCTGTTCACCAAAGAGATTTGAGCATTTGATCTTCCACCACTTTGGGGAACCACTTCTATGTACATGTCAGAAAGTAAAGGAAAACATGTATTTGCTTTGTATGCTTAGTTGCTCAGTCATGTCTGACTCTGTGTGACCTTAATAGACTGTAGCCTGCCAGGCTCCTCTCTCCATGGGACTTTTCAGGCAAGAATACTAGAGTGGGTTGTCATTTCCTCCTTCAGGGGATCTCCCGACCCAGGGACTGAACCTGCGTCTCCTGCATTGCAGGGAGATTCTTTACCCACTGGGCCACCGGGGAAGTCCAAAACATGTATATCTAGAACTAAAATGAGAAGAGAGGACTCTCCTGAGCTTAGAGAATTTCCTTCAAAAACCGATTTAGAAATCTAATCACAAACCACTGGAACTCTGATCTTATCAAATATTTACACATATCACATAGTTAGCAGGTGAAAGTAATTTTGTCTTTCTACATTCTGGAAACACTTTCAATGCATAACCTATTAAGATTTGAAAATAACTGAGAAATCTGGTTTACCTTCCTCCCTCTGTGTGAGGATCTGAAACCATGGTTTCTAGATAGTGAAAACAACCCAATACACAAACTACTTCTGACCTATGATTTGCCTTGTAGGTTACTAGTCATCAGTTTGCATTTTATATTAATACTGACAAGAAATAATTTTCTAATGAAGTATCTTGTTCAACACAGTAAATGTTACTCTGACAGTGTAAACCCTATTCTAATCCTAATCCCAGGACAGAGCTATTGAAGAAGCATGATTAGTACTGCTTAAGAACCGGAAAATCTCTGGTAGCCAGAAAAGCCAGTGTTACGAGATGACCATTGTGATAGATGAAAACATAATAATTAAGGTTTATAGGAATAACAATTTAGACTAATATTATCCCTTTTATTTATGTTTTAATATGGGGAAGCGGAGAAGGAAACGAAGATAGGAGAGCGCATTTAAGTATGTATAATTTTCAATATCCAAGTTAAAGTAAACCCCAATAACAAAGAAAAATCACTGTTATGACACCTGATATAAACAGTTTCCTTTCTACTAAAGTGATTAAAAAAAAAAAAGGCACCAAAAAAGAAAAATCAGATAAACTGATGTCATCAAAATTTTTGTGTTTCAGATAAAAGGGTGAAAAAGATGTGGTATACACACACAATGGACTATTACTCAGCTGTAAAAAAAAGGAATGAAATAATGCCATTGCAGTAACATGAAAGGGCCCAGAGAGGATCATATTAAGTGAAGTCAGAGAAAGACAAATACCACATGCTACCACTTACATGTGGGACCTAAAAAGTGATACAAATGAACTTATTTGCAAGACAGAAATAGGCTTACAGATATAAAAACAAACATGGTTACCAAGGGAAAAGGGGGGACGGAAAAATTTGAAACTTGGGATAAACAGATACACACTATTATATAAAAAATAGATAACCAATAAGGACCCACTGTATAGCACAGGGGACTATATTAAGTATCTTGTAATAACCTATGATGGAAAAGAATCTGAAAAAGAACGTATACAAATATATATGTATAACTGAAATACTTTTGCTTTACACCGGCAACACTGTAAGTCAACTATACTTCAAAAAAGGAATAAAAAATTAAAAAAATTTTATGTTTCAAAATATACCAATAAGAAAATGATAAGCAAAGACTGGGTGAAAATATTTTGCAAACATATCTCTGATAAAGATCTGTATACTGGAGACAGAGGATCCATTAAAAAATAGATATTTTACCAAAGAAGATATATGAATAGTTAAAAAGCACGCAAAATAAGCTCACCATCATTAGTCACTAGGAAAATGCAAATTAAAATCACAACAAGACAGCATTTCACATCTGCTAGAATAACCATGGGCTTCCCTGGTGGCTCAGAGGTTAAAGCATCTGCCTCCAATGCTGGAGACCTGGGTTCGATCGCTGGGTCGGGAAGATCCCCTGGAGAAGGAAAAGGCAATCCACTCCAGTATTCTTGCCTGGAGAATCCCATGGACAGAGTACATTACAGTCCATGGGGTCGCAAAGAGTCGGACACGACTGAGTGACTTCACCTTCAGAATAACCATAATAAGAGGTAAGACAATAACAAACGGCAGAGAGGAGACACAGACACAGGAACCCTCAGACATTGTGGGCGGTGCAGACATTTTGGAAAACACTTTGGCAGTTTCTTTAAAAGTTATCCAATCCTAGATATCTATTCAAGAGAGATGAAAACATGTATCTACTTAAAGACTTGCACAAGAATGTTCACAGCAGCAGTATTCAGAATAGCTAAAAAAAGAAAAAAAAAAAAACCCTCAATGTCCATCAACTGGGGATGGACAGATAAAAGGAGCTATAGGTATACAATGGAATACTATCTGCAATAAAAAGAAACAAACTTCTGATAGCTTTCAGTAAATCATCCAGTTGTTGAAACTATCTGAATATTTTTAATCAGCACTAAAAAAGAGGTATTTTTTCAAAGATCTAGTTATGTCACCTGGGACTGCTATTTCTAAACCAAAGACAAAGGAAAACCCTTTTAGAAAGACAAGAATCTAAACATATACTTTATATATTTTTTTGGTTGAGGTATAGTTTACATACATAAAGTACATAAATCTTACATGTTTAGCTCAATAAATTTTTATCTGTGTATACACCAAGGCAGAAAGTGAAGAGGAATAAAGAGCCTCTTGATGAAAGAAAGTGAAAGAGGAGAGTGAAAAAGTTGGCTTAAAGCTCAACATTCAGAAAACGAAGATCATGGCATCCGGTCCCATCACTTCATGGGAAACAGATTGGGAAACAGTGTAAACAGTGTCAGACTTTATTTTTCTGGGCTCCAAAATCACTGCAGATGGTGACTGCAGCCATGAAATTAAAAGACGCTTACTCCTTAGAAGAAAAGTTATGACCAACCTAGAGAGTATATTCAAAAGCAGAGATATTACTTTACTGACTAAGGTCCATCTAGTCAAGGCTATGGTTTTTCCAGTAGTCATGTATGGATGTGAGAGTTGGACTGTAAAGAAGGCTGAGCCCCAAAGAATTGATGCTTTTGAACTGTGGTGTTGGAGAAGACTCTTGAGAGTCCCTTGGACTGCAAGGAGACCCAACCAGTCCATTCTAAAGGAGATCAGCCCTGGGATTTCTTTCGAAGGAATGATGCTGAAGCTCCAGTACTTTGGCCACCTCATGGGAAGAGCTGACCCATTGGAAAAGACTCTGATGCCGAGAGGGATTGGGGGCAGGAGGAGAAGGGGACAACCAAGGATGAGATGGCTGGATGGCGTTACTGACTCCATGGGCGTGGGTCTGGGTGAACTCCGGGAGTTGGTGATGGACAGGGAGGCCTGGCGTGCTGGGATTCATGGGGTCGCAAAGAGTTGGACATGACTGAGCGACTGAATTGAACTGATACACCAAGGCAACCATCATTCAGATCAATATAGAGAAGGCTTCCTTAATTGATATTCCCACCAAAGGTAATCACTACTTTAGTTTTTCACTAAAGAAGTGCCATAGCTTTGGCTGTTTTTCTGAACTTTATATAAATCTATATACTTCATACAGTATGCACTCTCCATGATGCTGTCTGCAGTGGTAGTACATTATTTTTCTTTGTTGTACACCATTCATCCAGTCTGTTGATGGACATGCGGGCAATTTTTTGTAAAACATGAAGTTAGTATTGGGTTTCCCTGTGGTTCAGTGATATAGAATCTGCCTGCCTTTGCAGGAGATGTGGGTTTGATCCCTGGGTCAGGAAGATCCCCTGGAAAAGGGAATAGCAACCCACTCCAGTATTGCTTTCCTGGAAATCCCACAGACAGAGGAGCCTGGTAGGCTACAATCCACAGGGTCACAAAAGAATCAGACACGACTTAGCAACTAAACAACAACAACAAATGTTAGTATTTGCCTTGGGTAAAATAATGAATCTTGACAGACATGTATGCTCAAGAAGGGAAATAATTTATAGTCTTTTCAGTAAACTCAAAAGAGAACAAAAGAAGCTTATACTTCTGTTTCCTAAGAAGTGCTCAGGGCCCTTCTCAACAGAGCCAGAATTCTCTTAGGAGTCACTGCAGTTTAGTTAAGAAGTAAATTGGGATGCACCATGAAGGTTGGTAGCTTTAGTTTCCATTTTTATGTAAGTAAGGATCTAAATGCTTCTCTTTCAGATAGAATGAATTTACCTAGCAATTTCTCATAAGTTATAGCATTCTAGGATTCTAAAATGACATGATGGTTGGGGATCATCGTATTTAAAAGAACCTAGGAGAGAAAATTTTGTCATTATATAGAAGTGAATACTCTTTGAGAAATGAGTATTAACATCTTCCACAGTCACTGATGTTCTGGATGAGCCATTCTCCTCATAATCACATCTGATGACAGATGCTGATGGTCTCCCAGAGGATGGAACAAAGAGTAGTGGCTTAGAAAAGGTTCAGAAGGGAGATGGGGAAGTCAAGAAGCATCGCATTATCATCTGCATAACAAATAATTTCATCTGGAAACTAGCTCTTGCCTACAATGAGTATTTTATTATCTTGTGTCAGTGAGATAAACCTGTCTAGGCACTCATCAGGTAAGTAAGAGAGACAAATGTAACTCTGACTTTGTAGCCTGCACCAGGTCCAGATATGATGGTTCATTTTGATAATGTCAGAGTGCCCGACTGTTCTGCAAAAGTCTTGATCTCAGTTATTAGACAGCAACTAGCAGAGTTAAAATGATCCCTTGATGTAGTTCTGAACAGCTGCTAAAGAAAAATGGCTTCATATTCCAGCCACTTGTTTTCTGTATCACCCCCTTATGACTGAGACTGCTAGTGGTGTCTGAGTTATTCTCAGGTAGTGTAGGTACCTGGTGATTCTACTTTGATAATATACCCAGAGTACTGCGAAAATACCTAGCTATTTGAATGGGGAAGTTAATTCTTGCTGCCTGCCTGCCACACTCTCAAACTATAGGTGATGATTTCTGATAATGTAAATTCTACTGAAATATGCTTCAATTTAATAACGTTTTTTATTTTTTTTTTGCTGCACTGCACAGCTTGTGGAATCTTAGTTCCCCAACCAGGGATCACACTTGAGCCTTTGGCAGTGAAAGTGTGAAATTCTAACCACTGGACCCCAGGGAATTCCCACATTGTATTTTAAAACCAAAGTTTTTAAAACCTAAAATCTCAAATTTAAATCCTTCAAAAGACTTCTGATGTGAGAAAAGACTTTGAAGAGACTGACAATATACTTTATAGGTTCTCTTTTAGATTTTGAGTGCTAAATCACTTCAGTTATGTCCAACTCTGCAACCCTCTGGAGAGAAGCCCTCTGGGCTCCTCTGTCCATGGGATTCTCCAGATAAGAATACTGGAGTGGGTTGTCAACCCCTTCTCCAGGGGATCTTCCAGACCCAGGGACTGAATCTGAATATCTTATGTCTCCTGTATTGGCAAGCAGGTTCTTTACCACTAGCACCACCTGGGAAGCCCCTTTTTGATTTTATGCATGTTTTTATAACTGTATTTTGGAAGCAGAATTAAAATGTCACTTAAGGAACATGAACCTTTTCCCAGGTTCAAAAAGATATACACAAGTATATTACCCAAACACAAAATAATAGCTTAGTTGAAGAAAATAAATGGAAAATTTAAATATTGTAAGAGCAGAATTAATCTTCATTTCAGTACATATGCCAGTAATGGTGATTTAAAAAAATAAAACTTACCTGCTACTGGTTTGGCCGTGGCATAAGATAAAGAGGAATAGACTGTACTGATTGTGATAAAACGGTTTCCAAATTCCTCTCTGGTATCTTATTCAGACTGTAGGTGGATGCTGTCATGTTTTCATCTACTCGATACAAACAGGAATCCATGCTGGATTTTTGAGACTGCCAAGGCTTTAGGTTTCCTCCGGATCCTAACTCTTTACTGCTTTCCCCAACATACTTTGTGCGTTCCATGTTTTCAGAATAGCTTGTCAAGGTAGCTGAAAAAGAGTAAAATGAAAACCGAGATTAATCTGTTTATAATTATCCAAATGCAAGACTAGATAATAAAAATATTAGTAACATTATTTTTAAAAGGTTACGATGATCATTTCATCTCCATCATGAAATTTATTTAATTAAAAACATTTATTTGGCTGCACTGGGTCTTAAGTTTCAGCCTCCAGGATCATTAGTTGCTGCACATGGTCCCTCTAGTAGTGGCATGCAAACTCTCAGCTGAGGCACGTGGGCTCTGGTTTCCCTGACCAGGGATCAAAGCTAGGTCCCCTGCACTGGGAGCTCACAGTCTTCCCACTGGACCACCAGGGAAGGACCACTATCATGAAATTAAATAACTGAAACCAAAATATAACTTTCTTTCACATAGATTCCAATATATTTAACAACTCTTATTTGAATGAATTAAAGAAATTCATATATCAGTGCTACAGGACTTACAACTAGGGCCTATCAATGGTAAAAACTTCAAGATTCCATCCAAAGGGAATTTATATACTTTTCGTGGATTGCTGGACAGTGTCAAAGATATCAAAAAGGTCTTTATACTCTTTTTATCCTGTATTTTTCCTCACTTAAATTATTTCCTGGCCATTTTCATGTAACAAAGAATTAGAACATATAAACAGTCCTTAAGCAGACCCTAATACAGGAGAAAGAATCTGTCTAAATAAGGAAATACTACACACAGACTTCTTGAATAGCTACCCTCTCCTCCATTCTTAATTCATTTAATATATTCAGACTTTAGTCATAACTAGCCCGATGGATCACAACCTTTCTGCCACCAAAAACAATGTTACACCTTATCCAATGAGATTTTATGGATTCTACAGCATATTTTATAATCTCTGAATATGTTCAGTGATAGTATATAGTGTATATTTATATTATGTGTTTACGTGCCTGTGGGTGTTCTTTTTAAACAGATGCATGTTTCTTATCCTAATTTATGGAAACTGTCTCATTTAAAATACATTTCAACATTTTTCTTTCAGAAAAATCTGACTGAAGTATAGTTTCATTTGGGATAAAGATGTCGTGATTCATCTGACTTTGTATTCTTAGCTAGAAGCTTGGAGTTCACACAGCTGCTAGGGTCAGTATACTGAAAGATGGAGAATGCAAACTTGTGTTTCCCAAAGGACTGATCCACATGGAAAGTGTCTGTTATTTAACCCTTTGCCTTTCATGTCTGTTTTTATTTTATTTTATTTTATTTGGTGGTGTGTCCCAGCAGAAGTTTTTATCCTTAGGTTCCAAATCAAGAGCTGGCTAAGATTCACTTGTATCTGTGTGGTTTTACCCTGGTATATATTCCAGAAATACAGCCCTTTTCCCCAGATAAACCATGAGCACATTCAGTAGGTTCCAAACACTGAAACATTACACTTTTTAAAGGTCTGAGAAGGTAGTAATTGGTTTCACTATTTTCAATATTTCAAATAATTTCTAAGAAATAATATGTTTACTGGTGACTAGCTAACTAAAAATGTCAAGCTTCTATAAACTTAGCTGCAGTTACATCAGGGTGATAACACTAGTTACCTACACGCTGAACAGAAATTTTGGCATATACATATACACACATATGTATACACACACACATATGTATACATACACATAATATACCACTTCTCAGGTGGCTCAGTGGTAAAGAATCTGCCTGCCAACAAGAGATGCAGGAAACAAGGGTTTGATTCCTGTGTCAGGAAGATCCCCTGGAGAAAAGAATGGCTACCCACTCCAGTATTCTTGCCTGGAGAATTCCTGGACAGTGGAGCCTGGAGGGCTACAGTCCATAGGATCACAAAGAGTTGGACATGACTGAGCAGTTCAATGACGACAACAACATGATACATAAACACATCATACATATATATGTTTGATAAATAAAAATGAGATATAAACTATTTGATGATACACAGTGTGATGTTGAAAATTTTTTCAAAAACATGAGGTCTATCAATAAATATCATGAAAGTCCTCACTGGTGGTGAAAAGATCTAAGAAACTGAATTCATGGTACAAAGACAGAAATATTCAGTGGCCTATGGACCCTATTTTATCATGTAAATGTTGAAGTTTACAATATGGAAGGGCATCTATGGTCGTGGTGTTTAAAGGAAAAATAAGGAAGACATCTAGTTTCCCAAGTAAGAAGAGCACTGATGTCATTTTGCACTTCAACTGTACTATCTGCCTAAACCAAACCTGATATCACACTTCATTTGTTTTTCGAACCTGAAGCATCCTCTACCCTTTTTCACTAAAGAGAAATGTATCTAGGCTCTGGCACACAGTTTAAACTATGATCAACATGTATCTGTTGAGTGGATGAATAACTTAGTTTTATTGGATGTTCAATGGTCCAGAACCACTGGGGACCAGAGTGAAAACAGACAACTCACAAAAAGTACCAGAAGTTAAGAGTCTCTAGGTAAACATTCCCACTGAGGAATTTTGTACATTTCTGCTTCATTGATGCTTTTCCCAGAGCATGGTGACTCTGAGTTAATTTCATTCAATTATTTAGTCAATAAAATTTTATTGATCAACTAGTTTGTGTCAGAATACAGTGGTGAACAAGATAGGTCCTAAATCTTTAATCCCAGAAAAGGACAATTCTGTGGCAGAAGAGGCCATACAAAGAAAAAAAATGAAGAATCACAAAATGAAATGCTATTTTTAATAGCAACATGCTAATATCCATATATTATTTAACAGATGCTTCTATTTTACTCAACTATTCCTCTATAGTGAGACCATATCATGTAAAGTCACCAAAGTCAAGAAGCATCAGAGAATGCAATGATATTTTTGATTCATGTGGTAACTAAAAATTTCAAAAGTCTAAAGCCCACACAATCTATGTATCAGATGTTGGACTACATGAATTAACAACCCGTATGTGCCAAGTTTCTATGAATGGAGCTGAAGAGGAAGACATGGCCTCTCACTGAAAAATATACGTATCTGTTTTCCAATAGACCTATTCTGTCCCTACTTTTAATTCTTTAGATCTAGTCATTTCCAAGTGGAACAAAGAATGGTGGGAAGATATTGAGTTGTAACTAAGAGATTTTTTTGAGACTTTCTGCATTTTCTTTCCTTGATATAGAAAAAAAATTGCTATTTCAGTATAAAGAAGTACTGACACAGCCATATAGGACAGTAAGACAGTGTGAGGAAGTAGAAATTACAGGCTTATAAACAGGCTCATTGTGAAAAAAATTAAGTCCATATATTAAAAAAGTTTTATTGAGGTGTAATTTACATACCATAAAATATACCCTCTGTAAATGGACTGATACATGGATATAGGCACATTTGCTTGTCGTCAATAATATTTAAAAACTCACAGCAGTAATTTTTCAAAAAAGCTTAACATTCCTTATCCTGGCATCTGTGTCAGTCCTAAGGGGGCCAGAAATCATGTTTCCAGTAATAGCGATAGTAATTGTTTTTTGAAATCTGATAGTAATCATTTTTATCTTGATTCACTACTCTGCTTTTGTTGATAAAGACTAAGTTTTTAATGCTAGATAATGGTGTTAGGTCATCTGTTCTGAGAGAGAATGGTTTAGAACTACGCAGTGTGGGTTTTGAAGTTATACAGACCTGAACTTGAATCTCAGCTTTGCCTCTTAACATCTGTGTGATCTGGGACCAATTATTTTTGAACCCCCGTTTTCTTTTTTTTTGTTTTTTTGTTTTTAATTAAATTTTTTTTTTTTTTAGTTTGTTTTGCTTTACAATACTGTATTCGTATTGCTACACATCGACATGAATCAGCCACGAGTGTACATGAACTCCCAGTCCCGACCCCCACCTCCCCCCTCCCGCCCCACACCTTCTCTCTGGATTATCCCCGTGCATCAGTCCCAAGCATCCTGCATCCTGCATCAAACCTGGACTGGCGATTTGTTTCACTTATGATATCACACATGTTACAC
>SJXQ01005501.1:14721-42497 GCA_006408695.1 Aepyceros melampus | reverse complement strand
ACAGAGTCCAAAAGGCCGTTCTATACATCTGTGTCTCTTTTGCTGTCTTGCGTACAGGTTTATCATTACCATCATTCTAAATTCCATATATATGTGTAAGTATACTGTATTGGTGTTTTTCTTTCTGGCTTACTTCACTCTGTATAATCGGCTCCAGCGTCATCCACCTCATTAGAACTGATTCAAATGTATTCTTTTTAATAGCTGAGTAATACTCCATTGTGTATATGTACCACAGCTTTCTTATCCATTCATCTGCTGATGGACATCTAGGTTGCTTCCATGTCCTGGCTATTATAAACAGTGCCGCAATGAACATTGGGGTACACATGTCTCTTTCAATTCTGGTTTCCTTTGAACCCCCATTTTCTAAGTCTAAGAAAGATCATTATACTATTATGTAAGACAGAGTTAATTTACAGCTAGACTGGGCCAGTCCTATACTTATCTCTAGGGATGACTGGAAGTCTGGAACTGACTCTTAGCCAAGATAAGGTCAACTGGGATAACTAACAACTTATAATTTGCTGTTTAAAGTTTGAAATTCCCCAGGTAGCACCGAGGTCTAGTTGTTTATTGACAGCTTACATCTGGAGTACTTAGACAGCCTGGCTTAGCCATGGGACCAGAGACGAATAAAAAGCTTCACTGTCAACTTTTGGGGAGGTCTCCTGAAACCGAGATTCCTTATACAAATTTTGGTGATTTACACTCTGGGGACAGAGCACATCCATCCTATTTGATTAACAAGGAACCTGGAGAGCTCCACCTGGGAGGGTCTTGGGTCCTCTGTGCTCAGTTGCATTCCTTTTCACCTGCTGGACTATATCTTCACTAAAAGCTTTTTGTAAGAATTTTTCTGTGGAGTCATGTATCTTTTCAATTATTTCATCCTGGGGACTCTTTACTCTATTTTCTTATGACTGTAAGAATTAAATAATGGTAACTGCCTAAACAACAACAACCTGCCTCATACTCTGTACTCAATCAATGGTTGTTGTCACTGTTATTATTATATTAGGCAATCATGCAAGGGAAATGCTCTGGTCTTCTTGATTATTTAAATAGGCAGTGTCCAGACAGACATCTTTAACAAATACCCATGCAATATAACTACCAAAATTTATTCAGTTCAGTTCAGTTCAGTTGCTCAGTGCTGAGTGATTAGAAGGTGAACCTTCCCTGGTGGCTCAGTTGGTGAAGAATCCGCCTGCAACGCAGGAGAATCAGGTTTGATCCCTGGTGGGGGAAGAGTCCCTGGAGAAGGCAATGGCAACCCACTCCAGTATTCTTGCCTGGAAAATCCCATGGTCAGAGGAGCCTGGTGGGCTACAGTCCATGGGGTCACAAAGAGTCAGACACGACTGAGCGACTAAACCACCACCAAGGATGACAGAGTCACTAGCACAATAACTGGAAGAACTCAGTGAAGATACGATTGCACATTTCTGAAAACAGGTTGTAGAAAATATGAAAAATTATCTAATGCTCAGTTTGTGACTCAGAAGAGTGACTTCTTAAATGTGATATTTTGGACCAGAGAATACATTACACCCTACTGGAGTGTGCGTGTGTGTGAGTGTGTGTGTGTATGTGTGTGTCATTCAGTCATTCAGTGACTCTTTGTGACTGCATGGACCAGGCTCCTCTTGTCCACGGAATTCTCCAGGCAAGAATACTGGAGTGAGTAGCCATTCCCTTCTCCAGGGGACCTTCCCAGCCCAGCGATGGAAGTCGGGTCTCTTGCACTACAGGCAGATTCTCTACCCCTGCATCGCCTGGGAAGCCCTGCCTACTGGAATATATGTTCCTAAAGGAACAAGGGTCTTTGATGAGGAGTTTCTGATTTTGCTTTTTAGTTACTAATGTGAAATATTAGGGGGGAAAAAATCACTGAACAAGTAAAGCTGTAGGCATTTCATTTTCCTAGGTGTTCAATGATACAAGGCTAAAAGATTTAAGACCAAATTTGGCAATAAATCAGGACTTAAAGACAAAACAAAGCAAAACAAAAAACCCTGAGATTTGATTAAAAGGGGGAATTAAGAATTATACCCTTCTGGAAGGAACTGTGAATCCCCAAATAAACAAAAGGCCAAAACAAAATGGATCCATGCTTGAATTTGTTTTACTAAATAACAACATGCCAAAACAGACCACTATTAAAACTTCACATGAAAGAGGATAGTCTAGAAAAATGATGTGTATCTCAAAGAGTTTATGATTATCAGGATTTTTGCTTGAAGCTATGTACAGCTGATAGATTATATATAGTTAGTGATATCTACCTAGTCACATATATAAGGGCA
The DNA here is from genome assembly GCA_006408695.1 of Aepyceros melampus. Lineage (NCBI taxonomy): Eukaryota > Metazoa > Chordata > Mammalia > Artiodactyla > Bovidae > Aepyceros > Aepyceros melampus. The sequence goes on along the minus strand of SJXQ01005501.1, from coordinate 40,188 downwards.
TCATACCATTAAATTAATACCAATAAAATAGTCACAAATATGAAACTATACTGTAAATACCTGACAATCATGTCAGTGATATTTTACCACATATTTAAGAAAGCTGTGAGTTTGAAGAGAGGCAAGCTATCACTGTTATAGAGAATGCTTTCCATGGTAGAAATTAAATCACGTATGGGGTGAATTCAGATCACAGAGAATATAAGAAGTCATAGCTATTTCCAATACTTTAGATTCCAAGAGAGGAACTTTTTACAGTTATAAGATTTAAAATTCAGGAAGCCTGCATTTCTAATATTCTGATTTTATAATTAGAATTCTACATATTTTGGCAAGCTATGAAAGTGATACAGGCAGGAATCACTAAAATTCTGATTGCTATAGTTACAAAATGTAATCAAAAGTAACTGACTGATATACAAAGGAATAAAAATGGATAATTCAAATGATAACTTTTAATAGCTTTTGTGTTTTTTGCTGATGGGGCAAGATTTAAAATTGGTACACTAACAAACAATAGATGTTATTGTTTGAAATAATGTATAAGCAATATTTAATTTGGAAAAGCAGATATTTCTATAATCAGTAGGGAAAATACTTAAACAAAACATATTAAAATGGTTAAGATAGGCGAGTCTTGAGATTTCCATGGTAATAACAATCTTTGACTATTATTATTTATGTCACATACAGTTTTCTTCTAGCTCAAATGCAATGAAAAAAAAAACTAAACAGAAACAAGCTGTTTCTCAAGATAGCTGCACATATATAATTTGATAACAACTCTACAATGTAAGTAATTTTAGAAGCAGAAGACATTATTCTCTTTCTTGTCTCATGATTTTGAAAGTAAATCTGTTTCAGTATTTATATACATTAAATAATGGAAATTTATTATTCTCCAAATTAGCTCTGTTATCCACAAAGGTATTTACTTTTACAAGGAACACAATTTTGGAAATATACCAGAAAAAAATGAGGAACACTATTATATGTCAAAGTGGGAATCTCATTTTTAATTTCAGAACATTATGAACATTTATTTTGAATATCCACTGACATGTTAAGCTTCCACTTAGAATGTACTTGTAAATGGATTTTGTCCAATCTGTCAGCACCATGCCCACTGCTTGAATAAATATATTTCTAAAGTAATTTTTTTGGGTATGGCAATATTGATGACATGCAGTTACAGACACTAATAATACCGACAGAAGAATCCAGGAAGAGGTTTGGCTAGAGATTATAAAAGTCACTGTGCCAAAATGAATCATAAAAAGAACATAGGAGAATAGTCAATGGAGAGTTCTAAACTCTACTATTTATTAAAAATTTAATAATAATGTTCCATCTTGTACCCAATGGTCACTCTGAACAGTCAAAAAAGTAACTGAAAGTGCCAGGTCAGTCATCCTTCATCTCCCATCCTTTCACGCTTAAGTTTTCTTTCCTTTTCATAAATATTTACTGAGCGCCTACCATGCTACCACTACCACATTTTCAGTTATTGGACTAGGCGCTACAGATATGGATGAATAAGGCACACTTTCTCCTAACAAGAAATTAAATAGTCTAAGGATGAAAAGCGGGCTCTCAAAGGGATTATAATACTAGTGTTAAATGCAATGATACAGATATGCTGTATCTGGGAACATGGAATAGTAACAGGTACTGGAGAGGAGGTGGAGTAGAGAAATGAAGAGAGGGGGTGGCAGCGGTGACTGAATACCTAAGGTGATTCTTTTTTTTTTTTACTTTATTATTATTATTATTTTCACTTAAAATACTGTATTGGTTTTGCCATACATTGACATGGCCATACATCCGCCATACAATACTGTATTGGTTTTGCCATACATTGACATGGCCATACATCCGCCATGGGTGTACATGAGTTCCCAATCCTGAACCCCCCTCCCACCACCCTCCCCGTATCATCTCTCTGGGTCATCCCAGTGCACCAGCCCAAGCACCCGGTATCCTGTAGCAAACCTAGACTGGCGATTCATTTCTTACATGATAGTACACATGTTTCAATGCCATTCTCTCATAAGGTGATTCTTAAAAGTATTGAGCAGTTAAATTTAAGAGGGAGAGAGGAGATTACAGGCAGAGTGATCAATATGGGCTAAAGTACAGAGGTGAAAAACTGGAATGTGTCAGGTTACCACAAGATTTAATGTTAGCCTCTAGTAGTGGGATTAAAGGCTGGAGAAATTGGCTGTGGACAGATCAGGAGAGATCTGATCAGATTTGGTTTCCAGGTAGATTACTGCACCTTACAGATAACAGAATCAAAGTAGTAACCATTTTCCAGTTAATTTACTTTGGTGGCTGCAGGAAAAACAGACTTAGAAAGGACAAGAAGAAAAAAGCAGAGAGAACAGTTAGATCTGTATTAATCTAGGTCTAAGAAAATGAGGATTACAAAGGCAAAGCTAGGAGAGATGAAAAGAAAATACAGGAATGAGAAATACAGGGGAAGGAAGGAGGCAAGGATTCCCCTTGGCTTTCTAGCTTGGGTTCCTGGGTAGATAGTGATGTCACAATAAGAATATTTTAGACAATTTTATGCAAGTAAATCTGAAAAAGATTAAAAAGTTATTAAGGAACACAGATTCAGGAAGGAAAAAATATTTTTAAGTCCTATAGTATTAAATACATTGAAGTAGTAGTTGATATGAGGTGGGAGGTGGGGGGTGTTCAGGATTGGGAACTCATGTACACCCGAGACGGATTCATGTCAATGTATGGCAAAACCAATACAGTAATGTAAAGTAAAATAAAGTAAAAAAAAAAAACTGCATGAAGAAAATATCAGGATCTTCCCAAAGCAGGACTCAAACCCACGTCTCCTATATTGCAGATGGATTTTTTACCTGGTTGAGCCATCAGAGAAGCCCACTTTAATGGTAGATCCTACTGAACAGTCAAGAAACAGATAATTCCAATTTTCTACAAATTATTTCAGATTACAAAAAGAGGCTACTTTTCATTATATTTTATCTATGTATTTTGTTTTGTTACAATATTTAGCTATTTAATGATAGTACCATCATAAATGGGAGAAGGCAATGGCAACCCACTCCAGTACTCTTGCCTGGGAAATCCCATGGATGGAGGAGCCTGGTGGGCTACAGTCCATGGGGTCGCAAAGAGTCGGACACGACTGAGCGACTTCACTTTTACTTTTCACTTTCCTGCACTGGAGAAGGAAATGGCAACCCACTCCGGTATGCTTGCCTGGAGAATCCCAGGGACTGGAGCCTGGTAGGCTGCTGTCTATGGGGTCACACAGAGTCGGACACGACTGACGTGACTTAGCAGCAGCAGCAGCAACCATCATAAATACTCCTCATATATAGAAATCACAAGTTAGAAATTATGTTAAATACTGAGAGTATATAAAGTTATTAGATAGGAATCCTGCCTTTAAGGAGCTTTGGAGTAAGTTTTGAAATCAGGAAGTTTGAGTCTTCCAAATTTTGTTCCCTTTTTCAAAACTGTTTTGACTATTCATGGTCCTTTGAGATTCTACATGAATTTTAGAATGGGTGTTTCTGCAAACAATTTTGTTGGGATTATAATAGGGATTTCAATGATTCTACAGATTGCTTTGAGAAATAATATCATTTTAACAATCCATGAACAGGACGTATTTCCAATTATTTAATTCTTTAAAATTTCTTCAGTAATGTTTTATAATGTCTAGTGTCTTTTAACTGCTTGGTTATTACTCCTAAGTCTTTTATTCTTTTTGATGCTATTGTAGTGGAATTGTTTTAACTTTTTTTTTTTTTTTGGTTATCTATTGTCGGTGTATGAAATGCAACTGGTTTTTGTATGTTAATTTTGCATCCTGTAAAAATATTCTTTTTATTGGCTCATTATTTAAAATGAATAAATTCACATGCTGATATATATTCATTTAAGTGAAAGAGATATGCTTAGTTGACATGGCATTAAATTATTTGCCATAACATCTAAACAAATATTTTTATTTGATAACTTTTAGAAGCAAGCCAAGGAGAAGGCAATGGCAACCCACTCCAGTACTCTTGCCTGGAAAATCCCATGGACGCAAGAGCCTGGTATGCTGCAGTCCATGGGGTGCCGAAGGGTTGGATGCGACTTCACTTTCACTTTTCACTTTTATGCATTGGAGAAGGAAATGGCAACCCACTCCAGTGTTCTTGCCTGGAGAATCCCAGGGATGGAGCCTGGTGGGCTGCTGTATATGGGGGTCACACAGAATCGGACACAACTGTAGTGACTTAGCAGAAGCAGCAGAAGCAAGCCAAATGAGGAAAGTATTGTTTTATTTCCAAATTATTGTCTTATTTCCATTTTCCTGCCCTCTTCAGTGTCCGTCATTTGTTGAGTAGCCTTTCCTCACCCCTTCCCTGAAACCTTTACCTTCCTTGGCACTGATTACATTATACTGCCTTGATTTTTCTCCTGTTTGTCTGATTACTCTATTTCTGTATCCACTGGCTCATTCTCACACCTCTCATCTCTCCATGATCAATTAGAATGTTCCCTAAGATTCTGTGGGAGAAGGCAATGGCACCCCACTCCAGTACTCCTGCCTGGAAAATCTCATGGACGGATGAGCCCAGTAGGCTGTAGTCCATGGAGTCACTGAGGGTCAGACACAACTGAGCGACTTCACTTTCACTTTTCACTTTCATGCATTGGAGAAGGAAATGGCAACCCACACCAGTGTTCTTGCCTGGAGAATCCCAGGGACAGGGGAGCCTGGTGGGCTGCCGTCTTGGGGTCGCACAGAGTCGGACACGACTGAAATGACTTAGCAGTAGCAGTAAGATTCTGTGCTTAGTCTTGTTTCCCCCTTTGCATTTCTTTTCTTCAGATTCTTTTCCCAAACTTTCCTCATTTCCATGTGACTGACTCCCCTTAACAAGCATACAACAGGCAGTAAGTATATGACAAACTGAGAAATACCAAAAAACTCTACCAGTTTAGTGAGAAATGAACTTTTTCTGAACGACTTCTGTTGGTAGATGGATGATATAAGTGAATTTACAAGAAGAAGTAGAAAGAACTTTCTCTATCCACCCCTTCTTTCACCAGATAGTATCTTTATTTATTTACTTTTTGCTCATTCAGGGTATTTTATTTTCATAAAGTAGACAATCTTGGACTTTTGTACAAGCAGTGAGATAATGTCTTTAAAGGACTAGTTAAGCAGGGAGGGGCACCTCTTTTTTTTTATGCTTTATGTCTCTCTACAGCAATGTTAAAAACAAAAGGACACATTATATATATATATATATATATATATATATATATATATATATATATATATCTAAATAAAAATCTTTCCTTTTCTCCTTTGTCTTTCACTTTTCTTTTCTCAGCTATTTATAAGTCTAGGTAATCAAATTATTGATGAGAAGTTTCTATTTATAGTATTTCAATTAATCAAATGAATGGTTGAATTAGAATACCACTTTTTAATAGTTGCTATAATCCACCAAATATTATGTGCTCCCTGATAGAACACAGCACAACCTGGAGATAGTTCTGNCCTTAAGCTTGTGTAATTATTACAAAAAGAAAAAAGACACAAAATGATTAGTATATAAACCAACTCACCAATGATTCCACTATCTCTGCTTTCAAGGGTAGAGGTTGGACTCGTGACAGCGCCATAGCTGCCGTCCTTGGCGGTCGCACTTGTACTGACTGGTGGGAGAGTGGAACAGGGGCTACTGGCTGGTGGAGAGGCTGTGCTGCTAGTCAAGGTGGAACAGGGACTTATCCGCTGGGTGATTGCTGAGGTCTGAAAAATTGAAACGAAAAATAAGATATGCTGATCAGCTATTAAGTGAAAGTGTATCTTATGGTAAAACATATGCTTTGATAACAAAAAGAAAAAAAAATCTACATGCACAGCTTTTACAGCTATTAGGTTCTGTTTGTTTTTGCTTTCCGGGATAAAGCATTCTGTGTTCTATAATTAAGGTGAAACTTGATAAATTTAACATGAGCAGAGACTGTGGTTTGTTTTTTCTGCCTAGGAAATTTACAGTGACAAGTAGTCTTTATTCTTGCTATGAATTAATAGATGATTTTTTTTATTCATCAAAAAATTTTCTTGCTGCTTTCAATCAACAAAAATTTTCTGAAGGCTTAGAACTTGGTCTTACTAATAATTTTCTTTGGATAGAAAAAAAAACTTTGCAGCAAAGGAGTAATAAAACTAAAGTTCTTAATACAAATATAGATGGGCTTTTTTTGATACATAGGTGGCTTCTCAGAGGTAATGAATGAATATAGGGAAAATGCCTATCTAAAAGTTTGTCAAATGAAGTAGAATAATATTAATTTAATACAAACAAAATAATTTCTCTGTAAAAACTGATTACAGACAGATCACTGAGTGACTCTTATATCTGAAGTTACCTCCTTTTTACATTTTTGATGGGATGCAATGAATAATCACCAAAAAGACTGATGGTAATATATTCTGGTTTACCTAGTTTAATGACAATTCATTTTCTTTAGCTCTTTCTATGCAAATAAATTAATGAAATAATGAATGAAAGTATATATTTTTTTTGAACACTTAAGAAATTTTTTCCTTTTCAAAACAGTAACTGGTCAATGGCAGAATTACTTGAAGGAGGACTAATGATAAATTTGACATTAAAAAAAAGGCATTTCAATTTCTTTACATATAGAGTCTACTCATAATCTCTTTGATAAATTGAAGAGTTACATTTTATAACTTTATTGGAAAATAGGTTGATCACTGGATATGAGAATATTAAGGCTCTTTGACTCATTCCCAAATGAGCGCCAGATGCAATCCTCTGTATTTAATTATCTGTGTTGAATCCAGGTTTTGATTTTAATTTAAATGTTATAACCAGGATATAAAAGATACATGCAACTCAATCAAGCATAAATGACATTCTCAGAACACTGCAATCAAGTAAATATTTTCAATCATGTAACTAATATTAGAAACTGATTCTTCCTAATAATACAATAAGCCCTCAAATCTATGCCATTCTCTTCTACATAATTTTTCACCATTGGAAGGAGGAGTTTCAATTTCTTTGTAATGTCTTTTATTTCTACAAAATTATGTTAGTCTATTAGAGCATGAGTAGGGCTTGCAGGAGAATTACCTGTGGAATGCAAAAAACAAGTTTCACTACAAAGCTGACAGATACAGACCCCCACCCCAGTCTTGCTAAATTAGAATCTTCCCTAGTTAGAATCTGGCATAGCAATTTTTAACCGCTTCATTCTCAGTTTAAGAAACATGTGGGTACTTTATCAGCATTGTACTAGAAACTTTAGATATGTCTATAGTCATTCCATATTGAAAAAGTTTCATTTTGGTATGAATCTATTACTTCTATGGTAACTCGTTTCCATTTTCAGACAAGATTCTCAGTCTGTTCTCTGAGAAAGGAAACTATTATATGCATAATACAGCAAAGGTGAAGGTTAAGCTCAAATGACATGTAATTTTTACTATAAGTTATTTTCTGGAAAATAAAGCATTTATCACAGAATGTATGCTTTAAAAGGTTTAACTGTAAAAGCAAAGCTTAAAGATAAACCATTCAGAAAGCAGAAAATTAGTTTCATGGCTTGTGAATTTAAAGGCAAGCCTTACATTTACTTAAGGAGGCTAGTTAATGAGATAAAGAAATCGCTTTTAGGCACAGAAAGACAACATTATTTACTCGACATACTGTAGGCTAAAATGGACACCTAATTAAGCCACTCTACTTCTAAAACCTTTTGGTGGTTTTCCCATTGATCCCACTGGATCTCAAACTCCCAATCTGGATCTCTTCAAGGTCCTACATCCTAATACTCCAGAAACTACAGAGAAAAGAAAATACAGTGGTCAACTGAATATCACTTTGAATATCTTGTCTTTTGCAAAAAATGATATATGCTAACTTGTGTGTGCTGGATTCTGTCATTATTAATACTGTTCTGAAGACACCATCACTATAGGTCTTCTTAAACAAAGCCTGTCTTTGTTAGTATGCTCTTTAGCACAGAAGAAAGTCACTAATTATTTTCCTAAGACTAGAAATTTCAGTGATCAATTCAGCCACTTTCTTAGGTGGTTCCAAGACAGTGTCATGGTGTATTATATTTCAAGCAGGCTATTATGTAGTTTTATTATTAATATCTTACATTTGTTTAATGTTTCAAAGTTATAAAAGTTTTTTTTTTAAATGTTACTACCTCATTTCTCCTTATCAACCAAGTATGAGGTGTAAAAACTACACTAAATATAAAAGCTATGAAGCAATTTCCTCCAACTCAAACAGTTTCTGAATACATTTACATACTAATTATATCACATATTGTTTTATATCTTTTGCTTGCATGACATTTTATAGCTTACAAAGTGTTTTCGTATTCATGATTTAACTTGGTTTTCACAACAATCCTGTCATTATTTCACATTACTCTGGACTGGTATGGTGTAGCTGTTGAGAACATTAAGCTATAAAAGCAGCTGAACACTGATCTGAACACTATTCCATCACTTTCTGGCAGTGTTTCCTTTTTTCTTATCTGAAAAATTGAAATATTAAAAGGACTCCACCATACTGAGTTGAAGGAAGCTTAAATGAAACAGTGTAAGTAAAGCAATTAGTACAATGATTATAAATAGCAAACACTTATTTAATGTTAGTTACTATTAACTCTGAAAAACCTAAAGCTGAGAGAGCTTAAGCGACATGTCCAAATTTACAAAATGGTAGGTGGTAGAGCTGGAACCAGAACACAGATTTTCTACCTCCTGGTTTAGTGACTTTTCTATTATGGCATCACTTTAGCTACATTAAATCAATGATACTACTCATTTACTTTTTTTTATGATGAATCAAGTAGTAAATGCACAAGTAAGGCACACTCCGTTGAGCTTGGGACTTAATTCAGAAATCACTGCAACATGCGGTGACAATAAGGCATCTCAAAAGCAATCCAATATAAATTTTAGCACCTGAAGAAATGTAGCGTTTTAGAAACAACAGCATCCTTGGCAAATTCTCAGGTTGTCATGTCATGTTGCTTAGTCATTATTACAGTAGTCATATTTTAACCTGACATGAATCTCAAAAACTCACAAGTAAAATAGATGTTTTATTTATACCAATTTTAAAAAAGCCCTCAACATATATCATTTTAATTTTCTATTCAGATCACATGATACAGACATGGTTACAATGTAAATTAGTTATGAAAAGAAATCAATTCCTGTCATCATGAAGCTTACCTTCTTGCATGCGATCAAACAACCTCTCACAACTAAATATGTCATGTAATAAATTAATGATAAGAGCTATAAAGCAGGGTGAGGGGATACATGGATGGGCAGGGGCTATTAGATAAAATAACTAAGGGAGGCCTTACTGAGGAGATAACATTTGAGTAGACCACTGAATGAAGTGAGGAAGTGAATTATGTGGAAGAACATTCCAGTATAAATGAATGTTTTATGTGTCTGAGGAATGACAGGAAGGCCAGTGTTGCTGGAGAGCTGCAGTGAAAGGGAGAGGAGCAGAAAATGATACAGGACAGGCAGCGAGGGGTCAGATCAGGCAGCCCCTTTCTGGTCATGCGAAGGATTTCAGATTACTGTTAAATTTGGGGGATACAGTAGAAGATTGAGAGCAGAAAAATACTGGGCTGGCAAAAAAGTTTTTCCAGGTTTTCCACAATGGCCTATAAAAAATCTGAACAAACTTCTTGGCTAACACAATAAAAGGACCAGATTCACATTTTACAAGAGTCGCTCTGGATTCTGTGTAAACAGACCACAAGAGGCAAAAGCGGAAGCAGAGCCCTGTTAGGAGGCCATTTATTCAGGCACTAAATATTTATTGAACAGTCACTAATAGAAGAGTTTGTCCCAGGTGCAGAGGATACAGCAGTAAATGCGAGTGTGTTCAGTCACTAAGTCGTGTCTGACTCTGAGACACCATGGCCTATCTGTTGCCCCCCAGGCTCCTCTGTCCACGGCATTTCCCAGGCAACAATACTGGAGTGGGTTGCCTTTTCCTACTCCACAGGACCTCCCTGACCCAGGAATCCAATTCAGTTTCCTGTGCCTCCTGCACTGAGATGAATATTTAGATCATTAATTTTCCAGATTTTGGGTTTTTAAGTATACACAGAACTGTACAAAAAAGATCTTCACGACCTGGATAATCACGATGGTGTGATCACTCATCTAGAGCCAGACATCCTGGAATCTGAAGTCAAGTGGGCTTTAGAAAGCATCACTACGAACAAAGCTAGTGGAGGCGATGGAATTCCAGTTGAGCTATTTCAAATCCTGAAAGATGATGCTGTGAAAGTGCTGCACTCAACATGCCAGCAAATTTGGAAAAGTCAGCAGTGGCCACAGGACTGGAAAAGGTCAGTTTTCATTCCAATCTCAAAGAAAGGCAATGCCAAAGAACGCTCAAACTACCACATAATTGTACTCATCTCACACGCTAGCAAAGTAATGCTCAAAATTCTCCAAGCCAGGCTGCAGCAATACATGAACCGTGAAATTCCTGATGTTCAAGCTGGTTTTAGAAAAGGCAGAGGAACCAGAGATCAAATTGTCAACATCTGCTGGATCATGGAAAAAGCAAGAGAGTTCCAGAAAAACATCTATTTCTGCTTTATTGACTATGCCAAAGCCTTTGACCGTGTGGATCACAATAAACTGTGGAAAATTCTGAAAGAGATGGGAATACCAGACCACCTGACCTGCCTCTTGAGAAATCTGTATGCAGGTCAAGAAGCAACAGTTAGAACTGGACATGGAACAACAGACTGCNGCAAGGAGATCAAACGAGTCAATTGTAAAGGAAATCAGTCCTGCATATTCACTGGAAGACTGATGCTGAAGCTAAAATTCCAATACTTTGGCCACCTGATTTGAAGAATTGACTCATTGGAAAAGACCTTGATGCTGGGAAAGATTGAAGGTAGGATAAGGGGACAACAGAGGATGAGATGGTTGGATTACATCACCGACTAGATGGACATGAGTTTAAGAACAGTCCAGAAGTTGGTGATGGACAGGGAAGCCTGGTGTGCTGCAGTCCATGGGGTGCAAAGAGTCGACACAACTGAGTGACTAAACTGAACCAAACCGAACTGTGTTCCTGGTGATGATGTGGATATGAGTATGTATTTAGCAAAATGCAGACTCATTTCAAATGATTAAATACTTCTTCTTTAGGGGTATAGATTTCATACAGTGTGTGAAAACAGAACCTGGAAAAATAAGTGTTGGTAGAACTAGTAGAAATGTAATATGTCAAAAGGATTATATTAAAGCAAAACAGCTATCCTCTATTTGGTTTACAAGATCTCCTCCAAACTTAAACCAGGTTGGCTACAATATTAGGTGTACTTCAAAACTAATGAACAGAGATGGAAAATGCAGAGGGATTAAGAGGAATCAATAGTATCTTTCAAACATGGTAATAACTAAAATGAGAACACTCTATATACTAATAATGAAAGCTATTATTCAGATTCTCAGCGTCCTGTATTTCGAAGGCAATCAGAATGGCTGTTCTTGTTAGATAGAGTGTTCTTTTATAGAAGTGTTTTCTGCAAGGAGCCTGGCTTGGAGAATTTCGAGAATTACCTTGCTAGAGTATGAGATGAGTGCAATTGTGTGGTAGTTGGAGCATTCTTTGGCATTGCCTTTCTTTGAGATTGGAATGAAAACAGACCTTTTCTAGTCCTGTGGCCACTCACCGAGTTTTCCAAATTTACTGGCATATTGAGTGCAGCACTTTCACAGCATCATCTTTTAAGATTTGAAATAGCTCACCTGGAAGTTTATCATCTCCATTAGCTTTGTTTGCAGTGATGCTTCCTAAGGTCCACTTGACATTACCTTCCAGGATGTCTGGCTCTAGGTGAGTGATCACACCATCGTGATTATCTGGGTCATGAAGATCTTTTTTGTACAGTTCTTCTGTGTATTCTTGCCACCTCTTCTTAATATCCTCTGCTTCTGTTAGGTCCGTACGATTTCTTTCCTTTATTGAGCCCATCTTTGCATGAAATATTCCTTTGGCATCTCTAATATTCTTGAAGGGATCTCTAGTCTTTCCCATTCTATAACAGCATCATCTTTTAAGATTTGAAATAGCTCACCTGGAAGTTTATCATCTCCATTAGCTTTGTTTGCAGTGATGCTTCCTAAGGTCCACTTGACATTACCTTCCAGGATGTCTGGCTCTAGGTGAGTGATCACACCATCGTGATTATCTGGGTCATGAAGATCTTTTTTGTACAGTTCTTCTGTGTATTCTTGCCACCTCTTCTTAATATCCTCTGCTTCTGTTAGGTCCGTACGATTTCTTTCCTTTATTGAGCCCATCTTTGCATGAAATATTCCTTTGGCATCTCTAATATTCTTGAAGGGATCTCTAGTCTTTCCCATTCTATTGTTTTCCTCTATTTCTTTGCACTGATCACTGAGGAAGGCTTTCTTATTTCTCCTTGCTATTCTTAGGAACTCTGCATTGAAATGGGCATATCTTTCCTTTTCTCCTTTGCTTTTCACTTCTCTTCTTTTCATAGTGATTTGCACTCATCTCACATACCAGCAAAGTAATGCTCAAAATTCTCCAAGCCAGGATTCACCAGTATATGCACTGTGAACTTCCAGATGTTCAAGCTGGATTTAGAAAAGGCAGAGGAATCAGAGATCAAACTACAAACATCCATGAATCCTCCTAAAAGCAAGAGAGTGCCAGAAAAACATCTATTTCTGTTTTATTGACTATGCCAAAGTCTTTGACTATGTGTATCACAAGAAATTGTGGAAAATCCTGAAAGAGATGGGAAAACCAGACCACCTGACCTGCCTCTTGAGAAATCTGTATGCAAGCCAGGAAGCAATAGTTAAAATTGACGTGGAACAACAGACTGGTTCCAAATCAGGAAAGGAGTATGTGAAGGCTGTATATTGTCACCCTGCTTATTTAACTTATGTGTGGAGAATGTCATGAGGAATTCTGGACTGTATGAAACACAAGCTGGAATCAAGATTGCTGGGAGAAATATCCATAACTTGAGATATGCAGATGACACCACCCTTATGGCAGAAATCTAAGAAGAACAAAAGAGCCCCTTGATGAAAGTGAAAGAAGAGAGTGAAAATATTGGTTTAAAACTCAACATTCAGAAAACTAAGATTGTGGCATTTGGTCCCATCACTTCATGGCAAATAGATGGGGAAACAATGGAAACTGACAGACTTTATTTTGGGGGGCTCCAAAGTCACTGTAGATGGTGACTGCAGCCATGAAATTAAAAGACACTTACACCTTGGAAGAAAAGCTATGAACAACCTAGACACCATATTAAAAAGCAGACACATTACTTTGCTTACAAAGGTCCCATCGAGTCAAAGTGGTCATATATGGATGTTAGAGTTGGACTATAAGGAAAACTGAGCACCCAAGAAGTGATGCTTTTGAACTGTGCTGTTGGAGAAGACTCTTGAGAGTCCCCTAGACTGCAAGGAGATTCAACCAGTCCATCCTAAAGGAGATCAGTCTTGAATATTCATTGGAAGGACTGATACTGAAGCTGAACTCCAATACTTTGGCCACCTGATGTGAAGAACTGACTCAATGGAAAAGACCCTGATTCTGGGAAAGATTGAAGGTGGGAGGAGAAGGGGACAATAAAGGATGAGATGGTTGGATGGCATCACCAATTCGATGGACATGAGTTTGAGCATAGTCCTGGAGTTGGTCATGGACAGGGAGGCCTGGCATGCTGCAGTCCATGGGGTGGCTAATAGTCCGACACAACTGAGTGACTGAACTTAACTGAACTGTCTCAGAGCAGTTTCTACACAAACTAACAAACTGAACTCTGTAAAATCATTGTTGGGCCATATGCAGTGATGCTTATAGAATGCTTTATGACACTAACTTTATAAATTATATAATAAAACTAGTTTTTATTCTTAAACTCTATAAATGAACAAATTAATACATCTATTTATTCAGAAGCTTGTTCAAGCTCAAAACCCCCAAAATTAGGAGAAAGTATTTAAACCCAAGTTGTCTTTGTATTTAAACAAAAGTTTAAACAAAGGATCATGCAGTTAGTCACTCTGAATTCATGAGGTAAGTTTAGTCAAATAGATTTCTTATTGACTGTTTTAATGTATGGAGAAAGAAGGAACTAACTTTAATGACATCTATCTAATGATATCTGAAGAAATAAAAGATAAATAAACAGTGGGCCATGAGGATTCTTTTTATTTTATGGTGAAAGAAACTGTTTAAACAAGTATAAGGATTAAGCAGGAAGAATATTGGTTTTACTATTTTCAGGCAAATCTAAAAATGCTAAACCCTTCTATGTGTATAAAATTGTGCTAGATATACATGGCCCAAGTTCAAGTTAGTTTCTACGTCATTGTAGCAAGAAAAATACATATATAAAAAAAGCAACAGTGCAAAATAAGATTCTATCATGTTAAAAGATGGAATTAACTGTAACTGTTCTACAAATTTAGAGGAAGATAATGTTACAACAAAATAATAGAACAGAAATAACTTAACTATTAATTGAACCCTGAATACTGTGTGAGTTTGAAATTAATAAAGAGGACTGAAGAAAAAGAATTTTGATTAATTTTGAAGAATTTTTATTAAGAAGTATATGAAAGCAAGGCCCTAAGACATACTGACTTTGGACATATCAGTAAGTATGGAGAGAGAAACTGAACAGAAGTGAAAAATAAGATTTTCATAATCTCTGAAACATAATAAAAGCTCAATAAATATTTATCAAATTAAAACACAGAATATTTCCAATAAGAATTTAGTAGCAGGCTCAAGAGGTTAATCACATTATAATATCCATAGAAAGCTGTGGAAGGCAACAAGTCTGAAATCATACGTGATTCCAAGTCGGAGGGAAATGAGACCTGAGAAATTTATGTCATAAGAAGTCATAGTAAAGCTGAAAAGAAGGCGAGCCCAAAATCTTTAACCTGTTAGCAATGAGGAACTGCCCATGTTTTAGATCAGAGAAATGGCATTACAAATAATATTTTAGGAAGGTAGAACTTGCAGTTAAGTTTTAGATTAAGAACTCATTTGCAATTCGGTGTTTTCCTTGGAGGTTCAGAAACATTTTTCCTCATAATAATTATATGCATTTATGAAACATTTCCTACTATATTACACATGTTCATGGCCACTTAGAATTCAAGTTAATAATAAATTTATAGATAGAGTATATGTGATGTGAACTAGAGATGAGATATGAGATATGAAGTAATGCAGCAATGCAGGTATGAACTGATAAGTGATCTATTAAGATAGTGAAGGTAAGAATGTAAAACAATGAAAGAATCTCAGATTCAAGAAGGAAGAATCCACAGGAATATTTTTTTTAGTATTATTTATTAAATAAATTAAAAATTTAAAGCTAATTCATGTTATGGTTTAGCTAAAGTGTTATCTTTTGAGTAAACCCATGTTCATTAACAGGTAGAGTTTTAGGAATAAAAACAAATAATTTAGTAATTTTTTTAATATAAGAAAGCTGGAGCTCATATAAATTTAATTATTTCAATTTCAATACTCCTAAAACCAAAGCTCATGACTTTTCCATTTAAGTCCCTAAAATGAGGATTCATCTATTTTTTTCATCAATTAGGTCACATAAGAGTAAGAAAATTCAGGATAGAAATATGCCATGGAAAGAGAAGAAATTGAGTCTACATCATGACTTTAAAGCAGTGCAGCTTTATCTCATGATTTCTGTAGGCTACTAATCTAAGTATAGGGTGGCTGAATTCTCTGCTCAAATGTCTGTTGACTTAAAACATTGGACACTTCCTTGGGTGAAATCTGAAACCGAACCCCATCTATGGAGGGCAAGAAGAGGCCTAAGAAAGGGGCAGACCAGTCCAAATTAGTAGGTAACACTGGAATTTACATCTGAGGGATTTATATGTGAGGAAATTTATATGTGAGGAAATTTATACCTGAGCAAGGGAATTTACATCTGAGCAAGGGAATTTACATCTGAGGCTTGTCTTGTATGGCTCCAAGGTGAGTAGATCTCTTTCCCCCCAACCAGAATTTTAAAAAGTTTACATAGAACCTTAACTGAGTTCATTCATGTATTCATTCTAGATGATCTTAACAATACATGGTTCTCTGAAGTCTACATCTGTGAAAACAGCTCTTTCTTTGGGATGGTGAGCAGGGTAGGAGAAGAGGTGAGAATACTTTGATTGCCCTCTTTTTGTGCAACTGGCAGTTTTGGGGTCAACTGGCAGTCACATCTTCTTGATAACCTCAGTGTTTGAAATCAAGGACAAGGCTATAGTTATCATCTGGGGCTTTTGGTCCTCTTCCAACCTTAATAGGTATTCACAAAATTAACTTCCTTGTGGTTGTAGGATTCAAATTTCCATTTTTCTGCTAGCTATAAGCTAGGGATCACTCTCAGCATCAAGAAACAATCTTTAATTCCTTACCATGTGATCCTGTAGGCAGTTCACAACAGGAATGTTTTCTCTCATGTCAGCCAGAGTCCAATTTTTGAGATCCACTACTGTGCCTGGCCTTCTTGGATGGCTCTGCAGGTAAAGAAGTTCCTGCAAAGCAGGAGACACAGGAGAGGTGGTTTTGATCCCTGGCTAAGTCAGATCCTCTGGAGAAGGAAATGGCAAACCACTCCAGTGTTCTTGCCTGAAAAAAACAAACAAACAAACAAACAAAAAAAAGAAACAAACATGGACAGACAAGCCTGGTAGGCTACAGTCCATGGAGTTGCAGAGTCAGACATGACTTAGTAACTAAGCTCATATATCACTAACACACATATCACTGTGCCTGGCCAGAGAAAACTGCCTTCAAGGAGCTCCATCTAATTAGGTCAGGCCACTCAGGCCAACTCAGGTAATTTCCCTGTCTTAAAAGGTCAGCTGTTTTAGAACATTAATTTTCTACAAAATTCCTTAAGCTACACCTAGATTAACACTTGATTGAATAACTAGGAGAAAGTTTGCACCCAGTATAAATCTTGAGGGACCATCTAAATTCTGCCTTCTATACTCACTAAACTATGAATAGCTCAATAAAGTAAATAAAGAGGTGAAATAATTTCTCAAATTTTCATCTTTTTAAGGATCAACTAATCTATTAATGCTTATCTCATTTTAATAGATTCATTTTTAATTTTTATCTCTCTCCAACATTAATAATGAGCCTTTTGAAGAGAAGAATTATGTATTATGTGTTGTGTCCCCAACAAGTAGCACAATTCCTGGTAAATAAAAGATACTCAACATGAATTAATAGAAATTATACTTAATAGTTTCAAAATATTAAAACCATGCATCTCATTATTTTGTGAAAAGAATGAAAGTTAAAAGTGAAGTAATTTATATACAACATTCAATGATATTTTACATAGGAAGAACATCAGACCCTTTAATCTTTATATAGTCGGTTGTTGTTTAGTCACTAAATAATGTCTGACTCTTTGCGACCCCATGATCAAGCTCCTCTGTTCATGGGGTTTCCCAGGCAAGAATATTTGAATGGGTTGCCATTTCCTTTTCCAGGGATATAGTCAGTTAGAAAGTGGCATTTCATGCTTTAATTTTAGAATAGATCTTTCTAAGGAAGCATTTGGATATGTTTTTTAAAATGTCAATAGTACAAGAGAAAATGTCATGTCTGTTTTTAATCTTTCTCCCCAATTCATTCCTGACATAGTAAAGATCCACAAAAGCCACCAAGAGATAAAGGAAGAGGTGGCTTTAAGTCATCTCCATTTTTTGCCCTAACATGGGTCTGTCACTGCTACAGCTTCACTGAACACATGTAAAATTGTTATATGTCAAGAGGTCATTCACCATTTGGTCCTAATTTTTATGTTTCCTTTACTAAGAAAAGTGAGTAAGTGGGAAATGAAAGGACATATAAAACCAAAATGTTAATTTCTTTATTCAAACAATCCACTACAATTTTCAAGTTCAAGAGAGTCAAATCATAATTTCTAAATAGTTGTCTGAGCAATGCTGAAACCATAAAAATGAAGTGGCTTTTTTCTTACCTTCACATTTCTTCTAATTTATTTATTTCTTTTTTAAATGTAAGTACAGATTTTCAAAAGTCTTAACAAAAACTATATTGTGCATGTATTTTTCTTCTTTTTCTTGTACATAATTTGTATTTTCACCCCAGAAATGAAAATCTGAATCCAACTGAGCATATATTCCAACTGCTGATAAAAAAATTTTACTCCCATATACAATCTTCAGTCTTAATTCCATTTTAGACTAGCTATCAGACTCTATATTTCTTTTTCCTCCTTCCTTTTTTCTTAGATGTGTATTTCTTTTATAAATTTATAGAAGTTATGGAAGGTTTGCTCAGATAATTCAAAATAAGTAAATCTAAGTTTTTACTTTGAATTTGAAACAAATTCTACAACTCTTCAAGAAAACACTGAATTTCTGAGTAGGATTTAACATGCAATTACCATGGAACAATATTAAATAAACTTTAAAAAGTTTTGTTCCAAATATTTGATGACAAAAGTAAAAATGCTGTTTAATTTTATATGTTTATTTTTTTAAATACGTTTATACTGTAAGATGCAGTAGGCTCTTTTCTTTGTGTTTTGGGTAAAGGTAAAATAATTCTAAGATAGAATAAAGGTAAAAGTAGAATAATTTTAGAAGTCAAAGCATTTTAAAAAAGGAAATAGGATTGAGTTTCCCCAGAGATTAATATGACTTTTATTTTAAAGTGGAGAAACATCACAGCTTCCTTTGGGCATAAATATAAGGTCATATCAACAAGCCCCCATTTAAAAAAATAAGTTGATTTGAAAATAGACACCTTTCTATGCATAATATATGTGAATAAATGTTGTAATTACAAGCAGAAAGCAAAGGAACAAATAAGAGCTTGAAAGAGGTAATAGAAAATGATAATGCTTAAAATGAGAATAAATTATAGTGCTGTTTAATATAAAAATTGTTTGTTATATGTGCAATAAATAAGATTCTGTACTACCCCTTAGCATGCTGAACTTGCTCTATCAATGTATCTCTTATGCAGTTAAGACTCCCTGGTTTGAATAGCCAGATTTCTATCCACCTAGATATTGTAAAGAATATTCTCAGCTCCTGGATTTTATCCATTATCCTGGAGAAGATTAGTGTAGTGATTCATCCAAAAAAATAAAAACAACAATTTTGTTCTTTAAAAAAAATTGAATACAGTTGATTCATAATGTGTTAGCTTTAGGTGTAGAACAAAGTGATCAGTCATACACACACACACACACACACACACACACATACACAGACATACACCACACACACACACACACACACACACACACATACTTTTTACTCTTTTCCATTACAGGTTATTACAAGATACTGAATATAGTTGGTCTTTGTGGTTTATCCATTTTATCTTTACTAATATGTATCTGTTAACTCCAAACTCCTAATTTATCCTTCCCCTGTCCTTTCTGTTTTGTTAATCATAAATTTGTTTTCTATTTTTTACAGACTTTCTCTGTTTCTGTTTTGTAAATTAGTTCATCTGTATCATTTTTTTCTATTTACTTATTTATTTTTTGGAGGCTGATAACAATATTGTACTGGTTTTGCCATGCATTGATATGAATCCACCACGGTGTACATGTGTTACCCATCCTGAACCCCCCTTCCACCTCCCTCCCCATCACATCCCTCTGGGTCATCCCAGTGCACTAGCCCCGAGCATTCTGTATCATGCATCAAACCTGGACTGGCAATCCATTTCATATATGATAATATACATGTTTCAATGCCATTCGCCCAAACCATCCCACCCTTGTCCTCTCCCACAGAGTCCAAAAGTCTATTCTTTACATTTGTGTCTCTTTTGCTGTCTCGCATACCAGGTTATCATTACCATCTTTCTAAATTCCATATATATGCATTAGTATACTTTATTGGCAGAGAAGGCAATGGCAACCCACTCCAGTACTCTTGCCTGCAAAATCCCATGGATGGAGAAGCCTGGTAGGCTGCCATGGGGTCGTGAAGAATCAAACAAGACTGAGCGACTTCACTTTCACTTTTCACTTTCATGCATTGGAGAAGGAAATAACAACCCACTCCAGTGTTCTTGCCTGGAGAATCTCAGGGACAGCATAGCCTGGTGGGCTGCCATATATGGGGTCACATAGAGTCAGACACAACTGAAGCGACATAGCAGCAGCAACAGCATACTGTATTGGTGTTTTTCTTTCTGGCTTACTTCACTCTGTATAATAGGCTCCAGTTTCTTCCACTTCATTAAAACTGATTCAAATGTTTGCTTTTTAACGGCTGAGTAATACTCCATTGTGTATATGTACCACAGCTTTCTTATCCATTAGTCTGCTGATGGACATCTAGGTTGCTTCCTTGTCCTGGCTATTATAAACAGTACTGCATTGAACATTGGAGTCCATGTGTCTCTTTCAGTTTTGGTTTCCTCAGTGTGTATGTCCAGCAGTGGGATTTCTGGGTCATATGGCAGTTCTATTTCCAGTTTTTTAAGCAATCTCCACACTGTTCTCCATAGTGGCTGTACTAGTTTGCATTCCCACCAAAGTGGTTATACAAATGAGTGATATTTTGTTATATTTATCTTCCCCTATCTGACTTACTTGGCTTAGTATGATAAGCTCTATGTCCATCCATGTTGCTGCAAATGCTATATTTTCATTCTTTTTAAAAAATGGCTGGATAATATTCTGTTGTATTACTACATTATTTAGCTATATCATGTCTTTTTCCACTAATTTGTCTATGGAAGCTTAGGTTGCTTCTTTCTTTTGGTTATTAAAAACAGTGTTTCTATGAACATTGGGATGAATGTATCAGGTACTCTATCTATCAGATCTTGGCCCTTAAATCTATTTCTCACTTTCACTGTATAATCATAAGGGATTTGATTTAGGTCATACCTAAATGGTCTAGGGGTTTTCCCTGCTTTCTTCAATTCCAGTCTGAATTTGGTAATAAGGAGTTCATGATCTGAGCCACAGTCAACTCCTGGTCTTGTTTTTGTTGATTGTATAGAGCTCCATCTTTTGCTGCAGAGAATATACTCAATCTGATTTTGGTGTTGATCATCTGGTGATGTCCATGTGTAGAATCTTCTCTTGTGTTTTTGGAAGGAGTGTTTGCTATGACCAGTGCATTTTCTTGGCAAAACTCTATTAGTCTTTGCCCTCCTCCATTCCACATTCCAAGGCCAAATTTGCCTGTTACTCCAGGTGTTTCTTGACTTCCTACTTTTACGTTCCAGTCCCCTATAATAAAGTACAATAAATATACTGAGGAGGAAACTTTAACTCTTATTAACCTAACTTTGTAATTTTAAGCTAAAATGGTTTTGATTCAGCATTAGTCATGCAATTATATCTACATTCTTTAACATGACATCAACAGATCCACACTCTTTCGTCAACCAAACAGGTCAGTGTCATATCCTATTGATTCACTTTTCTGCCCTGTTTTTATTTGCCAATTAAATTACTATGGCTATTTTTATATTATGATATCTCCTGTACCTTTGCACATGTCATATCTTAGCCTTGGAGTTTCAGCTTCATCAGTCCTTCCAGTGAACACCCAGGACTGAGTTCCTTTAGGATGGACTAGTTGAACCTCCTTGCAGTCTAAGGGACTCTCAAGAGTTTTCTCAAACACACAGTTCAAAAGCGTCAGTTCTTCAGTGCTCAGCTTTCTTCACAGTCCAACTCTCACATCCATACTTACCACTGGAAAAACCATAGCTTTGACTAGATAGACCTTTTTTGACAGAGTAATGTCTCTGCTTTTTTATATGCTGTCTAGGTTGGTCATAACTTCCCTTCCAAGGAGCAAGTGTCTTTTAATTTCATGGCTGCGGTCACCATCTGCAGTGATTTTGGAGCCCCCCCCCCAAATAAAGTCTGGCACTGTTTCCACTCTTTCCTCATCTATTTCCCATGAAGTGATGGGACCAGATGCCACGATCTTCATTTTCTGAATGTTGAGCTTTAAGCCAAATTTTTGACTCTCCTCTTTCACTTTCATCAAGAGGCTTTTTAGTTCCTGTTCACTTTCTGCCTTAAGGGTGGTGTCATCTGCATATCTGAGGTTATTTCTTCTGGCAATCTTGATTCCAGCTTGTGCTTCTTCCAGCCCACCGTTTTCATGATGTACTCTGCATATAAGTTAAATAAGCAGGGGACAATATACAGCTTTGACGTACTCCTTTTCCTGTTTGGAACCAGTCTGTTTTTCCATGCCCTGTTCTAACTGTTGCTTCCTGACTTGCATATAGGTTTCTCAAGAGGCAGGACAGGAAGTCTGGTGTTCCCATCTCTTTCAGAAATTTCCACAGTTTATTGTGATCCACATAGTCAAAGGCTTTGGCATAGTCACTAAAGCAGAAATAGATGTTTTTCTGGAACTCTCTTGCTTTTTTGATGATCCAGCGGATGCTGGCAACTTGATCTCTGGTTCCTCTGCCTTTTTTTTTAAACCAGCTTGCACATCTGGAAGTTCACTTTCACAGCATCATCTTTCAGGATTTGAAATAGCTCTGCTGGAATTTCATTACCTCCACTAGCTTTGTTCATAGTGATGCTTCCTAAGGCTCACTTGACTTCACAATGAACTTTACCACATTTTATTTTGCTTATTTTGTTATTAGACACATTGAACCCCAAATGCTGCCATTTACCTATTATATAACTTCATAAAGAATACATGTTCTGCTAATGTTTCATTAAATTTTCTGTATCTTTTAATTGTGAGGAATGGTTGCTTCTGTAAAATACATATATTTTTAAAATCATAGAAGTGAAAGTAAGTGGTGCATTGTACAAGTGATTTTAAAAATCTAAAAATAATCAACCTATGACAATTTGGTCTCCCACTTGTCTTTTCAAACTTCTCACTGGTGTAAATGCTTCCAGTCAATTAATCTCTGAGAGAATGTTCATCTGCTCTAGTTATTCTTACGTAATAGGAAGTCAGTTGAAGTGGTACAGCATGATCTCAATGCGGCCTCAATTCAGACCTTAGAGCATCCATTTCAGTGTATCATTGATACTTCTATTTCCATTCCATGGTAAAGTTTCTCCTCTTCTCTCCCATGTAGAGCCTACTCCTCACAGCCTTCATCTTTGCACTTGGTTTACCTCTTCTCTCATTTAATAGCTCCATATTTTGACTTAGCAGAATAAAGGGAATATAAAGCTCTTCCTTGGGTGGTAGTGTTCTGGTGCCAAGTTAGGTATCCACTGTCTTGACTTGGCTGTGCTGAAAGTAGATTATTCATTCCCATGGATATTTTGTTGGATTCTTTAGAGGCTCCCCAGCTGAAGTCGCACAGTTGTAAATTTCCAGAGGCTGCTGCTAGTTTTGGGCAGTTAACATCAAACAAAATCTCTCTGCTGAACTTTGAAAAAGTGACCCCAGCCTGATAATTACTTTGAATATTTGGACCCCTTGTTTAGAATTTCATACTAAGTGTGTCATGGTCCCATGGTGGAAAGTTCCAATTACACATTACATTTTATATAATAAGTGAAACAGAAGTTGATTCTCACTCCCAAATGCTGTACATAGGGAATAAAAACAGTATATTGTGCATACTTTCAAGCATTTTAGATATATAGAAACATATCTGTGCACATTCATATGAAGAGACACACAACACATAAATCAGTGTGTCTGAATGCATGTGCATATATGTTTGTATGTGTATATACACATAATCTATACCTATGGCTACTGTATTTGCTTGTGTACCATATATGTATATTGCAGTGCACATATAAATATGCATAAATCTATTGGGTTGGCTCAAAACTTCATTTGGGGTTTTTGTCTGATGTTACAGAAAATCTTGAACAAACTTTTGGGTCAACCCAATGTATATCAGATTTAGTAAACAGTTTTAATCATGTAGAATCAGTATACCTTTCTTTAAGTCTGCATATTAATTTACTTGGAATGGTCCAATGTCTGTTATAATCTTTATTTTTATTATTTTATTTTTTCAACTATTAAATAGGGAACATATTTGAGAGAGAGCATCTGTTACTTGGGTAAGCCTTGAGTGACCTGCTTAACTAGGAAGCACCAGAGTCCAGGTGGCAGTGTGTTAACAAGCAGTAATGAAAGAATTTGGCTGTAACTGTCCTCTTCCTGGAAAGGACACAAATATTAACACATTATGAATTGTTCAACTCAGTGGGCTCCACAGGTCAGAGAGGGTATGGACAACCATATGCAACATTTTATATCTCTTTAAATTGCTTATTTTAGTATTACACAGATGTATAATCTTGTTAGAATGAGAATGTGGGGAATTTACATATGAGGTAAAATTGTATAAAATCTCTCTCTCCCCCTAAACACACAAAAACATCCATAGGCATATATACATACACTTACACATGCACATATAATATATTTTTTGATTTAAGAGCTTTTCTTCATAACAAAGTTTTGAGAAAATACACAAATAGATGAAATAAGACATCTAAAAATCCTCCTTTCCATTATTGAGATACTTTTTAAAATTTTTATGTTTTCTTTCTTGTTAATATACCAATTACAACTCAGTGAAAAACATAAAATACATACTATTCATTACACCCTAAAATGATAATAATTTTGATTTCTTAAAATCAAAGAGGTGCTCTTTAGGATTACCTCTGAGGTGCTCTTTAGGATTACTCTTACATAAAGTAGTGTGGAAAACTTTCTTGTCTGTTTTTGAACTCTGATTTCTTTTACATTATTTTAAGAATGTATAGCTAAGTAAATAAATTTTATTTGATATAATTTTGACATATTTTGTTACAGGGGAATTTGAAAAATAATTGCATAAACCTTTCCCTTTCCTCGTTTTCTGTTTTGTGAATATTTTAATCTGTATTCTTTAACTTCATGGCTATAGATCTCCTATATTCGAATATCTCCCAGGTTTGTTTTCTTCTCAGAGTATATTGTCTTCTTTCTATTTATGTACTCTGTTTTTCTCTTTTATTGATGTTTATGATGTTGGCAGCTTCTGGATCTACTATCATCCTTCCAAAGAAGAGAGCCTTTCTGGTCATTAGGCCCAACACCGTCCTCTTTAACAAGACAAAAATCTGCCCTGTATTTCATCAAGGTTTTTACCAATTAGCACACACAAGCATACATACATTATCAGCCCTGTTCCACATCCAGCCATCTAACCTCTTTCATTCCATATTGTTCTGTATCCTCTTACTGTTTAACATAATTTGCCTTTTAGCAATGAATAGCTTTTTTTCCTCCAAACTTTTCTCCTCCAAATTTATATATATATATATATATATATATATATATATACACACACAAAT
>SJXQ01005501.1:0-14185 GCA_006408695.1 Aepyceros melampus | reverse complement strand
CATTCACTTCCTTGGCTTACATTGATCTAAAATCTACTTTCAAGAAGTATTTATTTCTTCATCTATTGTGATTTTAGGTTAAAGGAATTAAGAGTGGTGTTTCCTTTTGTCTATCATTGTTTCTTCAGTCTATTGTTCATCTACTCATTTGTAAATTAGTTTTTTTTTTTTTAATGGGCTCTCTTTTTGACTCTGCCATGCACTTGTTTACTTATTACTTGTAGTCTTACCCTGGCTTCTTGTCCTCCTTGATATCACAGTGTGTGATTTCATCTATGTGGACAATCCATTCAATGTATGAGCTTCTCAATTCCTTGACTGACCTTCTTGCACCAAACAAATTATACTAGCTTCATCTCGATTACTGGTTTCCAAATACACACTGGAATCTGTTGCAGTTTCACAGCACCAAAATCACTAAAATAGGTATTTTGCATTGTTACCACAGCATCCTATTCCTATAGTTTGCTTAGCTGTTCTACAAATACTTATTTTTAACCCGTTGACCTCCATAAATTAAAGATGGAATAAAGCCCCCACTTTATTTATTCTATGTATGTCTGAAAATTGTATTCCTCCTGTCTGTTCTCCCATAAATAGAATAACTCATGAGCCCTCCAGTCCAGCCATATGTTTTAGGGCACCATTCTGTCCCATTATTGTTTTTGGAAAGTTTACACTATCATTTTTACTTCTCTCTCTTGATCTCTCTCCCTCCCCTGAACAATTTCTCTCTCTTCTCATATTTTAAATATATGTTTATAATACTGCATAATAATTATAATATTTGAAATACTATGTTAGTTTCAGTAGTAGAACAAAAAAACTGTTATACATTTATATATGTATTCTTCTCTGATTCTCTTCCATTATAGTTTATTATAAGATACATATTCTTGTATTTGCCTTTTGTCAATTGGATACTTTCTACTGCTTTGATAAAATCTAAAATTTCTATATTGAATGATAAAATGAAAATAATTAAAATAAATAGACACATTCCTCCTATCTCCATCCTTAATTAGGCTATCCCTCATTTTCTCCCCATTTATTTCTTTATATATATTTTTGATGTTCTTTCTTTCTGTTCCTTAACTCTCATAGCCCTTGTTTACTACCAAACTCATTCTAATCAAGTTTCTCTCTTCATCACTGTCCCATAACTCTTGCAAAATTCTTCAATAACCTCCATGTTGCTAAATCAAAAGCCATTTTTCGGCCCACAAATTGCATGTCCTTTTAACAGTCATCAATTTTGTTCACAAGTTCCTACTTTTGTAAACCTTAATTTTAGGTTTTATCATGCTGTACTCTCATAGACTTTCTCTGACCATTTTGACCAGAATTTTCTTCTTTCTTTCACTTTTTTCTACTTAGTCATTTAATTCTGCTGCTGCTGCTAAGTCGCTTCGGTTGTGTCCAACTCTGTGTGACTCCATAGGAGGCAGCCCACCAGGCTCTCCTGTCCCTAGGATTCTCCAGGCAAGAACACTGGAGTGGGTTGCCATTTCTTTCTCCATTTAATTCTAGGGATTATCAATTCTTACCATAATATTTTATTTTCTTCTCCTTCAATGTCTTTCCATAGATTATCTCATCCATTTCACATTTTTAATGATCTTATATATGCAGATTATATGTAAATTTATGCTTCTAGCCTAGGTATTTCCTCTGAGCTCTAGAACAGCACATTTAAAACCCACCTGACATTTGCACTTGAATGTCTTACAGATAGATCAGAATATTATGTCCTGTAACAAACTAAAGATTTTTCCACATTAAAATACGATTCCCAGCCTGTTTCCCTTGTCAATAAATGGTAACATTATTGGTCCATTTATGCAAGCCAGTTATCTAAAATTCATAACAAGTAATTTGCTCTCTTTTCAGTTCAGTTCAGTTCAGTCGCTCAGTCGTGTCCGACTCTTTGTGACCCCATGAATCGCAGCACACCAGGCCTCCCTGTCCATCACCATCTCCCAGAGTTCACTCAGACTCACATCCATTGAGTCCGTGATGCCATCCTGCCATCTCATCCTCGGTCGTCCCCTTCTCCTCCTGCCCCTAATCTCTCCCAGCATCAGAGTCTTTTCCAATGAGTCAACTCTTCGCATGAGGTGGCCAAAGTACTGGAGCTTCAGCTTTAGCATCATTCCTTCCAAAGAAATCCCAGTGCTGATCTCATTCAGAATGGACTGGTTGGATCTCCTTGCAGTCCAAGGGACTCTCAAGAGTCTTCTCCAACCCCGCGGTTCAGAAGCATCAATTCTTCAGTGCTCAGCCTTCTTCACAGTCCAACTCTCACATCCATACATGACCACAGAAAAAACCATAGCCTTGACTAGACGGACCTTAGTCAGCAAAGTAATGTCTCTGCTTTTGAATATACTATCTAGGTTGGTCATAACTTTTCTTCCAAGGAGTAAGCGTCTTTTAATTTCATGGCTGCCGTCACCATCTGCAGTGATTTTGGAGCCCCCCAAAATAAAGTCTGACACTGTTTCCACTGTTTCCCCATCTATTTCCCATGAAGTGATGGGACCAGATGCCATGATCTTTATTTTCTGAATGTTGAGCTTTAAGCCAACTTTTTCACTCTCCTCTTTGACTTTCATCAAGAGACTTTTTAGTTCCTTTTCACTTTCTGCCATAAGGGTGGTGTCATCTGCACATCTGAGGTTATTGATATTTCTCTGAGCAATCTTGATTCCAGCGTGTGTTTCTTCCAGTCCAGTGTTTCTCATGATGTACTCTGCATAAGTTAAATAAGCAGGGTGACAATATACAGCTTTGACGTACTCCTTTTCCTATTTGGAACCAGTCTGTTGTTCCATGTCCAGTTCTAACTGTTACTTCCTGGCCTTCATACAGATTTCTCAAGAGGCAGGTTCTAATCAACTATAAATTCTGGTGGATTCATCATTCTGAATGTGTCTTGGTCTTTCTATTTATCCACAGCTTCACTGCCAACATCCTCATGCAGGATCTTGAAATGGCTTTTGATGAATCTAGCTTCCAGTGTAGTCCATCACTCATTCACCCTTTCCCTTTTTATTCTTATTATGGAGTGATTATTTTCAAAATAGATCTCAGCATGTCTTTCTTGCATTTAAGTTAAATGGCATCCTTTTGCTCATGAGATAATAATTAATATCATTAATGTGCTTTTTAATATCTCTCATGATCTTCCTTATCTAGTTTTTCATAGTAGTCTTACATAGTGCTTTCTTCACTCTACCCCAAATATGCTGCACTCAATTCACTGGCTTTCCTAAACACTTTATGAAAATCTTGCAAATCGTGTCTTTGCACATGTTATTTTTTAAAAACTTTACCTAATTCATTCCAGCTCTTATATTAGGTGTTTCTGAAACTCAATTGTTGCCTTCTTTGGGAAGCAGTCTGCTACACACAATTCATAGCACCATCTACTGATTAGAGGTTTAATTTAATATTCATTTTTGTGATGACTTGGTCACTGCTTTTCTCCCTGCACTGTTTTACTTCCTCCATGAAAGCAAGAGCCCCCTCTCCACTTTGGTTCATTCTTGTAGTCAGGTGCCCATCAGTAAGAGACCTACACATATTGTAGACACTCAATAAATTATTTTTTGAAAAATTACCTTTTATTTCAGAAAGGCCACATTTCTTTTGTGTTATTGGGGATGCCAAGCTGTTTTCCTTAAAATTAATTTTAGTGAATAATTTTCTGACAACTCAGTAGAATGTGTTATTTTCCCCAGTATCTGTGGGATTTGTTTTTCCAATAGACCTAAAATTTTGGTGTTTTCTCTTTGTTCTTTCTAGAATTAGGAGAGATACATGTAAATACAATATTTATCTGTAGTTTCATGTGTGTGCCCTGGATTCATCATTTTGGTTACTTTGGAATTTCTCATCAGTTCCACAGCCTGAAAATTCTGCTGAAATGCAGAGCTCTTACACTAATTTCCAGGTTCAGAAGACATTCAAAACAATTCTGATTGGCCAGGTTTTATCTCATTGCTCATTGTTTTTTTTTTTTTGCAGAAGTTTGTTCAAGTAAAACATTCTGTATTTCCCAGTCCATTCTGAAGGAGATCAGCCCTGGGATTTCTTTGGAAGGAATGATGCTAAAGCTGAAGCTCCAGTACTTTGGCCACCTCATGCGAAGAGTTGACTCATTGGAAAAGACTCTGATGCTGGGAGGGATTAGGGGCAGGAGGAGAAGGGGACGACCGAGGATGAGATGGCTGGATGGCATCACGGACTCAATGGATGTGAGTCTGAGTGAACTCTGGGAGATGGTGATGGACAGGGAGGCCTGGCGTGCTGCGATTCATGGGGTCACAAAGAGTCTATAAGGACTCTTCCCAATATTGCTCCCCCAAGGGAAATTTACTTTTGGAAATCTCCCACTCTGAAAAGAGTTGACACTCTAAGTTTTCTTGCTAATTTTATTAGCTGTTTCAATCTCTGAATGGATGAAAAAGACTCTGATGCTGGGAGGGATTAGGGGCAGGAGGAGAAGGGGACGACCGAGGATGAGATGGCTGGATGGCATCACGGACTCAATGGATGTGAGTCTGAGTGAACTCTGGGAGATGGTGATGGACAGGGAGGCCTGGCGTGCTGCGATTCATGGGGTCACAAAGAGTCTATAAGGACTCTTCCCAATATTGCTCCCCCAAGGGAAATTTACTTTTGGAAATCTCCCACTCTGAAAAGAGTTGACACTCTAAGTTTTCTTGCTAATTTTATTAGCTGTTTCAATCTCTGAATGGATGAATTAAAATAAATTAAAAAAAGGGACACAATTCTTTGCCTCACTCATAAAAGAATAAAAACCAAATTTTTATTTTATTAATATAAAATGAACTCTCACAAATCAAAGAGCAAAACGCAAATGAACCTAATAGAAAACTAAACAAAGTGTCAGAAGAACAATTTTAAAAGAACAATTATATTATTGCTAACCATATAGGAAGTCAATAAAAGATATGCAAGAAAAGCAATATACATGGCACTATTTGTATTTGTAGATTAACAATTTAAATTTTAAGCCACATGGGGTTGCATACTTTCCCTCTTAACTTTGCTGTCCAGTCCTTTTTTATGTCTTTCATATAGCAACTGTTAATCTTGAGAAAGAGAAACTATTATATCCACATTTTAGAAGTGTAATATTTTGTAAAGGGATATACAAATTCTAATTATCTGAAAAATGCACAATGCAAAGGTATTTTTTGACCCACATTTATCATACAAAAATGTTTTTGCTTCTGGTCCATTCAATAGAATTTATTGCTATGGTTCAGTTGTTAAGTCATGTTCGAATCTTTTCAACCCCATGGACTGTAGCACAGAAGGCTCCTCTCTCTTCCACTGTTTCCCTCAGTTTGCTCAAATTCATGTTCACTGAGCTGGTGATGTTCTCTAAACATCTCTGCCACCCCTACTCATTTTGCTTTTGATCTTTCCCACATCAGGGTCTTTTACAGTGAAATGGCTCTTGGCATCAGGAGGCCAAAATCTTGGAGCTTCAGCTTAATCAGCAGTCCTTCCAACGAATATTCAGAGTTGATTTGATTTAGGGTTGACTGAGTTGATATCCTTCCAGTCCTAAGGGACTCTCAAGAGTCTTCTCCAGTACCACAATTCAAAAGCATCAATTCTTCAGTGCTCAGCCTTCCTTATGGTCCTACACTCATATCTATACATAACTACAGGACAAACCATAGCTTTGACTATACAGACCTTTGCTGGCTAAGTGATGTCTCTGCTTCTTAATATACTGTCTATGTTTGTCATAGTTTTCCTTCCAATGAGCAAGAATCTTTTATTTCATGGCTACAGTCATGGTCACAGTAATGCTGGAGGCCAGGAAAATAAAATCTGTCACTTTTTTCACTTTTCTGCTTCTATTTGTCATGAAGTGGTGGGACTGGATGCCAATATCTTAGGCTTTTGTTGTTGTTGTTGCTGCTTGTTTGGTTGTTTTTAGTGTGGAGTTTCAAGCCAGTTTTCTCATCTCCTATTTTACCCTCATTGAGAGAGTCTTTAGTTCCTTTTCACTTTCTGCCATTAGAGTGGTATCATCTGCTTTTCTGAGATTGTTGATGTTTATCCTGGCAGTCTTGATTTCAGCTTGTGATTCAACTAGCCTGGCTTTTTCATGGTGTACACTGAATATAAGATAAATAAGCAGGGTGACAATATACAGCCCTGTTGTACTCCTTTCCCAAATTTGAACCAGTCAGTTGTTCCATATCTGATTCTAACTTTTTCTTCTTGACCTTCATTCAAGTTTCTCAGGAAACAGGTAGGGTGAACTGGTACTCACATCTCTTTAAGTGTTTTCTTCAGTTTGTTGTGATCCACACAGTTCAGCACTTTAGTGTGGTCAATGAAGCATAAATAGATTTTTTTTTCTGGAATTCTGTTGCTTTCTCCATGATCTAGTGAATGTCTCTGGCTCCTCTTCCTCTTTCAAATCCAGCTTGTACATCTGGAGATTCTCAGTTCACCTACTGCTTAAGCCTAGCTTGAAAGATTTTGGACATAACCTTGCTAGTATATGAAATGAATGCAGCTGTATGGTAGTTTGAACATTTTCTGGAATTTCCCTTCTTTTGGGTTGGAAAGAAAAATGACCTTTTCTAATCCTGTGGCCACTGCTGAGTTTTTCAATTTTGCTGACTTATTGAGTGGATTTAAATAGCTCAGCTGAAATTCCATCACCTCCACTAGCTTTGTTTATAGTATTTCCTCTTAAGGCCCACTTGATTTCATATTGCAGAATGTCCAGCTCTAGGTGAGTGACTACACCATCATGGTTATCCGAGTCATTAAGACCTTTTTTGTATAGTCCTTCTGTGTATTATTTTCACCTCTTAATCTCTTCTGCTTCTTTTAGGCCCTTACTGTTTTTGTCCTTTATTGTGCCCATCTTTGCATGGAGTGTTTCCTTGATATCTCCAATTTTCTTGCAGAGATATCTAGTCTTTCCTTTCTATTTTTTCCCCATTTCTTTGCATTTTTCATTTAAGAAGACTTCTTATTTCTCTGCAATTTGCTATTCTCTGCAATACTGCATTCAGTTGGGTATATCTTTCCTTTTCTCCCTTACCTTTCACTTTTCTTCTTTCCTCAGCTCTTTTTACAATCTTCTTAGACAATCACTCTGCTTTCTTGCATTTTTTTTTTAACTTTGGCATGTTTTTGGTCACTACATCCCTGTACAGTATTACAAACCACCATCCATAGTTCCTCAGGCACTCTGTCTACCAGATCTAATCCCTTGAATATATTTATATTCATTACCTCCTCTGTATAATCATAAGGGATTTGATTTAGGTCATACATGAATGGTCTAGTGATTTTCCCTACTTTCTTTAGTTTAAGCCTGAATTTTACAATAAGGAGCTCATGATATGAGCCACAGTCAGTTCAAGGTCTAATTTTACTGACTGTATAGATCTTCTCCATCATTAACTGCAAAGAACATAATCAGTCTAATTTTGGTATTGACCATCTGGTGATGTCCATGTGTAGAGTCATCTCTTGGTTTGTTGGAAAAGAGTTTTTGCTATAACAAGCATGTTCTCTTGAAAAAGATCTGTTAGCCTTTGCCCTGATTCATTTTATACTCTAAGACTTAGCTTGCCTGTTATTCAATAAAATACAAATATGCATATAGAGATATATACATGCAATGATGTCAATGTATCATCTTAAGAAGTCAAAATTTTAATACAAGTGAAATGGAACAGCTTCTAACAAATACTCAGAAAATATTAACAGTTGTGACATCTGAACCATAGGAGTTGGAAGGTTGCGAGCGAGAACTGTACTTTTCACTTTCCACATTTTAACACTATTTAGATGAAAGTGTGTGTGTGTGTATTTGTAATCATAAACAATATGTTGGAGTGAAAGTATACATTACAAGATATGTAGAAGAAAGAAAAGGAAGAGTTGACTCATTGGAAAAGACTCTGATGCTGGGATGGATTGGGGGCAGGAGGAGAAGGGGACGACAGAGGATGAGATGGCTGGATGGCATCACGGACTCATGGACGCGAGCCTGAGTGAACTCCAGGAGTTGGTGATGAATAAGGAGGCCTGGCGTGCTGCGATTCATGGGGTCGCAAAGAGTCGGACACGACTGAGTGACTGAACTGAACTGAGTCAACTAGGTGAATCAAAAAAAGTTTAAATTTTCTAGAAAACCTTGACAATTTATCTATGAAATAAATATGACAGCTCTGTCTTATAAAAAAAAAAGAAAGAAAGAAAAGAAAGAGAGAAAATGGACATAGTTGAGCTTGTGCTGAAGAGAGAGGTGCTTAATTTCTCATTTTTGTTTGTTTGCTTTGTGTTATTGGAAAACTAGTTATCCATGTCTGACACTGGGGACCTGGGTAGAACAGGGTATTAGGCTGACTGAGAATCATCAGTCACCAACTGAAATTTTTAATAATGGAAGATGCAGAATGAGGATGTACTTCTCAGATTTTTGCAATAAATTTGATGTTTAATTGTTTGCTTTATTACAAGTTTTTAACTTTTTAATGGCTCTTATAAGTGTTCTAGAAAACATTCAGTGACACAGTATTAGGTCAAGATAAACAGATATTTTAAACAGAAGTCAGCAAATATTTTGAATTAAATATTTTAAAATAATAGGGTTTAGATTGAGGACAGGTTAAGCTAGTTATTATAGCAGCCTAGGACTTGTTATAGTTAGGTATATATTTAGGATTAGGAAGCAAAATAACATTTTGTGTCACAGTTCATATACTTAGTCTTGGATAAGGCATTTATGTTCCTATTTTAGTCTCCAAATTTGTAAAATAAAGCAATAATGCTAGTCTTACTAACTTCTATGATGTGAAACTTTAAAAAAAAATGAAATGCACTCCACAAAGGCACAGAAGTTATTAACAGTAGAAACTGGTCTTCATCAGTAAGAGTACCACTGGGAGCAGAGGAACACCAGTTGTCATATGGATGTGGCAATGGCCTCTTGACTGGTGTATTTGAATCCAATGCTGTCTTCTTCAGGCCATTCTCCATATAATGATTTAATAATATTTTAAAAATAAGTCACTTCATATTGATTTAAAAAAATTTATTTGATAAAATAGATATATTTTATCAAATAATTTTTTTGCTTACAAACCTCTAATTGCTTCCTGTTTCATTACAGTGAAACATAAAATCAGCTGTGATTGATGAGCAGGTTCAATCCTCTTGTCTAAATTCTTAACCCCATCTCATATTCTCTCCATTACTTACGTGACTAAAGGCAGCTTAATGTACTTTAAGGACACCAATCTCTTTCTCCATGTTCTTTCTCTTTACACTGCCTAGAATATTCTCAACCTTGATGTTTGCATTGTTCTTCCTCTCACATTATTTATCTCCCCTGAGATACCATCTTTTCTAAAACTGCTCTGTCAAAATAGTTCTTCCTATTAGTCTTTATGTCTTTAAATAGTGCTATGTATCAGTACGTAAATGTTTAGTTGTTAATTGTCTGAATGATTCTACCAGAATGTAAGCTCCACTTGAGTGGAGACTGTTTTTACTAATTTATCTCCTGAGACTAAAATAGGCAAATAATAGGTTCACAATTTATATTTCCCAAAAGAATAGATCAATGAGTATTGGCTAAATAAATGATATGTGGTATAAAAACTAGGTAGCTGTCCCAATTTCAGTATATTTTACATATATTTTCCTTTTTTTCCTTTGACACCTAATTCATAATATATATAAAGATAGAGTTGCATCTCATTTTGTTGTTGTCATTCAGTCACTAACTCGTTTCCAACTCTTTGCCACCTCATGGACTGCAGCACATCCTGTCCTTCACTATCTCCTGGAGTTTGCTCAGACTCATGTCTATTGAGTCAGTGATGCCATACAACCATCTCATGCTCTAATGCCCCCTTCTCCTCCTGTGCCCTATCTTTCTCAGCATCACAGTCTTTTCCAATGAGTCAGCTTTTCACATCAGGTGGCCAAAGTGTGGAGCTTCAGCTTCAGCATCAATTTTTCCAATGAATATTCAGGGTTGATTTCTTTAAGGATTGACTGTTTTGATCTCCTCATTCAAAAGCACCAATTTTTTGGCACTCAGACTTCTTAATGGTTCAGCTCATTTATCTGTACATGACTACTGGAAAAATCATGGCTTTGACTATATGGACCTTTGATAAAGTGATGTCTCTGTTATTTAATATGTTGTTTAGGTTTATCATAGTTTTCCTTCCAAAGAACAAGCATCTTTTGCAGTCATTGTCTGCAGTGATTTTGGAGCCCAGCAGAATAAAATCTGTCACTATTTCCACTTTTCCCTCACCTATTTTCCATGAGGTAATGTTACTGGAAGCCATGATCTTTGTTTTTTTGAATGTTGAGTTTTAACCCAGCTTTTCCATGCATCTCATTTTAATAATCAGTAATAAATCACTCTAAACTTAGTGATTATTGACTCAGGCTTTAATTGAATTAGCAAAGTACAAAGCTATATTTTCCTTCTGATCTACCATGAAGGCAAGTTGACACTTATTTACTTTTCCTATAAACTAAAGTTTTAAAATATTGATTTGGTCAACTTGGATTCACTCTGTTTCCCACTGATTATTTTATGCCAACAGCACAGTCAAATCTGGTGATACATGTAAGCTTCCCACAGTAACATAAGCATACAGGCACATACTCACACTGTGGAATTTCCTAATTCTTCCATCTGTTGTGTTGTGTTAAGTTAGCTGACAGAGGGTACAACAGTGCACCAGGCCACTGAAGAATTTCTCTCATTTTCACTTAACAGCTTTATGTAGGAGCTTCTGAGTTGGCATCTGGACAATATGTCTCCAAATGAGCTCTGTGCTGCTTTATGAGCCTGAAAGCAAAACATTTGAAGTTGGTGGTTTCTTGTTTGTCCACTTGATTTTAGTTTTAGTTTTATTTGACTTTGAATTCTATACACGAATGCATAAATATCACTATCTAGTCTATATGCAAAGTAAAACTTCTTACTTTTATTTAAATACTTAAGAAATATAGATCTGAATAAAAATTGAAAAATATTGGTAAATTAATTAACAAATATCTAACAAAGATAAGTAAATACATTAAATCTAATAGCTGTATGATTTCTTTTGACTTTTATTAATGTGCCAGGAAGTCTAGGTTAAGTTAAACAGGCCTTATTTAATAATGAGGACAACCCTAAAGTGTGGATATTGATGTTTTTATTTCAGAAGTGAGAGAGCCTGTTAGAATTAAAATAACTTTTCCAAGTGTGCACAGCTGAAAAATGATAGATAGCACCACACTATGAACTCATGGCTTATCTAAAGGCCACAAGGTACTCACTACTACCACTGTATAACTTTGGAAAACTCAACTTCTTTGAGCCCAGGGTTACACACCTATAACATGCAGTATCTATACCATTCTTATCCATTCCTGAATAAGGTTGGGGTAGTGGAAGGCTTTGTCCAGCATGGGCTTCTTTTCTTGGTTCCTGACAATCTAATGAAAGATTAGGTCTTAATTTTAATCAGTGTCCTGTTGGCTTCTTTTTGTGTGTGTGTTTGGGGACACAAAAAAGTAATCGTTCCAATACTCATCACTTAGAAAGTAAGATTTGTTATATTTCACTGAAAGAATCTCCTAAAATCTAATGAATGCAACACACATCAGCTAAGAACACCATTTTAAGTGGCCTCAGCCGGCCACAAGGCTCTCACCATTCACACCTTCTTCAACCATGTTGCACAGTCTTGATCTGACTTCTTATTTCCAGAGGGATGGGATTCAGGAACTAGGACTGTGAATATGAGGTAAGAGTAGATACACAGTCTCTAATCTGGGCTACTTCCTGAGATTTGGATTGTCTTTGCAGTTTCTGAAGAATTGGAAAGCCATCAGTCAATTGCTCATTTGTCACATTAAATATGTTAAATGATTGATGCTCCAGTTGATCTTAAACATGAAGGAGCAAAAAGTCAACTATTGGCTTTATTTCATGCATCAGCATATGGTTTCCATTGCAAAACTGATTGACAACTCAAATAAGCATGAATGTTTAGGTTAAAACTTCATTTCAAAGATCTGAAATGTTAGGACAAAACCTCCCTGGTTACCTGGAATAGGAAGGTAAAGCAACATATTGAGGAAAACTTGAATGTTAATGTGAGAAATGGTATAAAGAGACTATGGTGAACTAGAGTGCCAATGACCTGTCTAAATAGAGCCCCCACATGTTATTTCCACTGATTTTTTGCTAGAAAAGAATGTGGATCCAGGTTTGCCAGACAACCAAACTTTTGAAGAGAATGCAAGAATTTGGACATTGATCCAAATATATTGTGAGTTTTTAAAATTTTCAAACAGAATTCATGAATTAAAATATTATCAAGATATTTGAGAATAATAAAAATGAAAAAAAGAAAGGAAAGGGAAACAATGATATCTTCAGTGCAAATTACATTTTGTAGCCACTATTTTGATATTGCTGGGATAGGGAAAGTTCCTCCTTCTTGTTCCTCATTTTGTGCTAGGATGTTATCTTAATATTCATTTGGATTAAAAAAAAAACTGTAGCCATTTATCAGACTTAAAGACTAATGTAATAGTATAAAATTGAACAGTACCCCCATGGAGTTAGAATAATGTGCTTAGTTTTAAGTTTGGACATGTTTGTAGGATGTGAACTTTTACAACACATTTGAGGACAAATACATACACATTTAAAGATTTTTTGACAATTAAATGATAATGCTTGTGATTCAGTTATTGCATTGTCTTCTTGCAGAAGATGCTAAACAAATAGAATCTGTCATAATCTTTTAGTAATCATTTTGTAAAATGATGTAATTGTTAACAAATTAATTGTCTTTGATACTTGAAAAATTTAATCTTAACTGTGAGGTAGAGAGAATAGTTGTTATCTTTTACCTCTATTTTACCAGAAAATGGAAGTTAGATTTGGGGTATGTGAAAGAGAGAGAGGGAGAAAGACAAGGAAAAAGAGAGAAGGGGGGAGAGAGAGAGAGAGAGAGAGAGAGAGAGAGAGAAGGGAAGAGGATAGAAGAAAGAAGGGAAATACAGGAAGAAAAAACTTTGCAATTGAATCCAGATGATCTGACCCGAGAATCCAAACATATTGAAAAAATTCTGGTGTCAACTCTGGCACATAAAGAGCTTAGGACTTATCACTTCTATCCTTACAAAACAAAAAGCTGAATAAAGTGAAAAGTAACATTTCTTGGATCTGTCAGAGAGCTCAAGTTGCAGGGCAAACTACCCAACTGAATCAGGAGAGAATTGAAATCAGATTCACAACTGAGATATGCTTACTTGTATATATGAGTTGTGAAGTAAAGAAAAGGTGAAGTATTACACCAAGGTTTTTGCCAAAAGCAATTGAAAGGAGTTAGCATTCACAGAGGAGAGACTACAGAAGGGCACATATGAGAAAGAAAAGAAAGAGTTTGGTTTTGAAAATTAAGTTTGAGATTCTTATAGTTTGTTTTAAAGAAGATATTTTTTGAAGCAGTTGTGAATGACCCATAACTGTGGGGAAATAAACCCTGACAATTTAGGAAAAAAAAAAAAAGCTGATATCAATAGCTTGAGTTATTTCTTTGGGTAGGTCTGATAATTAGAACAAAGGCTCAGTGCAGTTCAGTTGCTCAGTTATGTCTGACTCTTTGTGACCCCATGGACTGCAGCATTCCAGGCTTTCCTGTCCATCACCAACTGGAGCTTGCTCAAACTCATGTCCATCGAGTTGGTGATGCCATCCAACCATCTCACCATCTGTTATCCCCTTCTCCCCCTGGTTCAATCTTCGCCAGCATCAGGGTCTTTTCCAGTAAATCAGTTCTTCACATCAGGTGACCAAAAAATTAACAACAGAAGGATCTCTGTTCATTTTCATGGCAAACCATTCAATATCACAGTAAGCCAAGTCTATGTCCTAACCACTAATGCCAAAGGAGCTGAAGTTGAATGGTTCTATGATAACCTACAAGAACTTCTGGAAGTAGCACCAAAAAAGATGCACTTTTCATCATAGGGGACATGAATGCAAAAGGAGGAAGCCAAGAGACACTGGGAGTAATGGGCAAGTTTGGCCTTGGAGTACAATAAAGCAGGGCAAAGACAAACAGAGTTTTACCAA
>SJXQ01005500.1:0-18222 GCA_006408695.1 Aepyceros melampus | reverse complement strand
AGGTGAAGTCGCTCAGTCGTGTCCGACTCTTTGCGAACCCGTGGACTGTAACCTACTAGGCTTCTCCGTCCATGGGATTCTCCAGGCAAGAATACTGGAGTGGATTGCCATTTTCTTCTCCAGGGGATCTTCCCAACCCAGGGATCGAACCCGGGTCTCCTACATTGGAGGCAGACGCTTTAACCTCTGAGCCACCAGGGAAGCCCCAAAGAATTCAAACTACCACACAATTGCACTCATCTCTCACGCTAGCAAAGTAATGCTCAATACTCTCTGAGCCAGGCTTCAACAGTATATGAATCGTGAACTTCCAAATGTTCAAGCTGGATTTAGAAAAGGCAGAGGAACCAGAGATCAAATTGCCAACATACGCTGGATCATCAAAAAAGCAAGAGAGTTTCAGAATAACATCTACTTTTGCTTTATTGACTATGCCAAAGCTTTTGACTGTGTAGATCACAACAAACTGGAAAATTGTTCAAGAGATGGGAATACTAGACCACGTGACCTGCCTCCTGAGAAATCTGTATGCAGGTCAAGAAGCAACAGTTAGAAGTGGACATGGAACAACAGACTGGTTCCAAATCAGGAAAGGAATACGTCAAGACTGTATATTGTCACCCTGCTTATTTAACGTATATGCAGAGTATCTCACGAGAAATACTGGACTGGATGAAGCACAAGCTGGAATCAAGATTGCTGGGAGAAATATCAATAACCTCAGATATTGCAGATGACACCACCCTTACGGCAAAAGAACTAAAGAGCCTCTTGATGAAAGTGAAAGTGGAGAGTGAAGAAGTTGGCTTAAAACTCAACATTCAGAAAACTAAGATCATGGCATCTGGTCCCATCACTTCATGGCAAACAGATGGGGAAACAATGGAAACAGTGAGAGACTTTATTTTGGGGGGCTTCAAAATCATGAAATTAAATGATGTTTGCTCCTTGGAAGAAAAGCTATGACCAACCTAGACAGCATATTAAAAAGCAGAGACATTAATTTACCAACAAAGGTCCGTCTAGTCAAACCTATGGTTTTTCCAGTAGTCATGTATGGATGTGAGAGTTGGACTATAAAGAAAGCTGAGCACTGAAGAATTGATGCTTCTGAACTGTGGTGTTGGAGAAGACTCTTAAGAGTCTCTTGGACTGCAAGGAGATCCAACCAGTCCATCCTAAAGGAAATCAGTACTGAATATTCATTGGAAGGACTGATGCTGAAGCTGAAACTCCAATACTTTGGCCAGCTGATGTGAAGAACTGACTCATTGGAGAAGACCTTAATGCTGGGAAAGGTTGAAGGCAGGAGGAGGAGGGGACAACAGAGGATGAGATGGTTGGATGGCATCACTGAAGCAAAGGACATGAGTTT
Source organism: Aepyceros melampus (assembly GCA_006408695.1). Taxonomy (NCBI): domain Eukaryota; kingdom Metazoa; phylum Chordata; class Mammalia; order Artiodactyla; family Bovidae; genus Aepyceros; species Aepyceros melampus. Next base: position 16,847 of record SJXQ01005500.1, on the reverse strand, counting down.
GAGTAGGCTCCAGGAGTTGGTGATGGACAGGGAAGCCTGGCGTGCTGCAGTCTTTGGGGTTCCAAAGAGCTGGACACGACTGAGCGACTGAACTGAACTGAAGTGAATGTCCTGAAGAACTACTAGGACTGAAACTCCCGTTGCCTGAGGAGGCACAGGATTTAGGGTTCACAGTAGGGATGGAATGGCAGTGGACAAAATAACTTCCCAAAAATTGATGAACCAAGTGCTTATTACCCTTTTTCTTGTCCTAGTCTTTATAATGTAAGCTTCAAAAAGCAGTAAGTAGAAAGAGCGCTGAAAAAAGTGAAGTGAAAGTGTTAGTCGTTCAGTTGTGTCCAACTCTTTGTGATCCCATGAACTGTACAGCCTGCGAGGCTCCTCTGTCCATGGAATTCTCCAGGCAAGAATAGTGGAGTGGTTTGCCATTCCCTTTTCCAAGGGATCTTCCTGACCCAGGGATCAAACCCAGGTCTCTTGTATTGCAGGCAGATTCTTTATTGTCTGTGCCACCAGGGAAGCCACTGACGTGGGCTCAAATCTTAGTTTTGCCATGTTCTAAGTGCCTGCCTTTAAGGGCTATGATATCTACTTCATAGTTAACAGAATTAAATAATGTATGCAAACTTCCTCAGCATGTGTTCTGCATATAATAGAACCTTATATATGTATATAATGCATTAATAAATCTGAATATGGTACTTTCAATAAATCTTTAAGTTATTTCAAGAGTAATGTGCTGTGCCAGTTCATATTGACTTTTGAGAACTACCTGCTAAGTTTTCAGGAATTTTGTGAGCTGGTTAACTGATTATTATTATTGTTGTTGCTATTACAGATAATCTACAGATTATCTAGACTTACAATTGAATAAAATATACTTATTAAAAATAAGGGTGGTGGTTGTTCAGTTGCCCAGTCATGTCTGACTCTTTGCAACTCCATGGGTTGCAGCATGCCAATTGCTGCTGCTGCTAAGTCGCTTCTGTTGTGTCCAACTCTGTGCGACCCCAGAGACCACAGCCCACCAGGCTCCCCCGTCCCTGGGATTCTCCAGGCAAGAACACTGGAGTGGGTTGCCATTTCCTTCTCCAACACATGAAAGTGAAAAGTGAAAGTGAAGTTGCTCAGTCGTGTCAGACTCTCAGCGACCCCATGGACTGCAGCCCACCAGGCTCCTCCATCCTGGGATTTTCCAGGCAAGAGTACTGGAGTGGGGTGCCACTGGGTCTAATGGAGACCTAATAACCTCAGTATGCCAGTAGTGAATCCTAAAAATTCATCTTTTCCTAATTATTTCATTACATTTTACTATTATCTATGTTTATGAAGTTATTTACATCCACTATATCTAGATATTCTCTTCTGTTGTTTTCATTACTTTTCCTCTTTGCTTTTCAGTTTGGGAAGTTTCTACTGACATATTTTCAAACTCCCTGATTCTTTCCTTGGTCATGTCCAGAGTAGTGATTAGCCCATCAAGGCATTTTTTATTTCTGCTATCGTGCTTTTGATTTCTAGCCTTTTGATTCTTTCTTAAGTTTTCATCTCTCTGCTTATGTCACTCATTGATTTTTTCATGGTGTCCACTTTTTCCATTAGAGTCCTTAGGATATTAATCAGTTACATTTCCAGTTTTTGCCATATATGAGGGAGAAGGCAATGGCACCCCACTCCAGTACTCCTGCCTGGAAAATCCCATGGACAGAGGAGCCTGGTAGGCTGCAGTCCATGGTGTCGCTGAGCGTCGGACACGATCAAGCGACTTCACTTTCTCTTTTCACTTTCATGCATTGGAGAAGGAAATGGCAACCCACTCCAGTGTTCTTGCCTGGAGAATCCCAGGGACGGGGAGCCTGGTGGGCTGCTGTCTATGGGGTCGCACGGAGTCAGACATGACTGAAGTGACTTAGCAGCAGCAGCAGCAGCAGCCATACATGAGTCTGATTCTAATGCTTGCTTTAGGTGTAATATATTTATATATATATATCTCAAATGCCCTGGGCATGGCCAAACATATATTTGTCCAGTTGTCCAATATGTATTTGTATATATGGCCATGCCCCAGGGCATGTGGAATCCTAGCTCCACATGTGTTGAGCCTGGGCCCCTCTGCAGTGGAAGCATGGAGCCTAACCACAGGACTGCCAGGGAAATACTCAGACTGTATTTTTTGCATTTTAGCATGCCTTGTAATTTTTTGTAGAAGTGACACATGATATATTTGATAAAAGGAACTGAGGTTCTGTTTCTCTGGCTGCAAGTTAGGCTATGTTTCATGTTTGTTAAAGCTGTAGGTGTCAAATTTCCTCTGATGTCCTTGTTTCCTCTGATGTCTTTGGGTTTCCCTAGAAATTCCTTCTTAATAGGGTCTGAGTTTACAGTTCTTTTAGATGGAATCACCTCTTAACGAACTCAACTGATGTGTTGGTAGAGGGTGGGGAGGGGAAGTGTCCTGTAGGTCTCATTCTTTTAGTGAGATTGTGTCCCCATACTCTGACCTTCATAGATGCTTTTTGTCTTTTTTCCCTCTTACGTGAAACAAGATAGCTATAGGAAACGAGTTGGCTTATTTTCCTTCTCCCACATTGGTCAGGCTCTGCTGAATAGTTTCCCTTGAGGGAAGGGCTCAATATATACTGAAATATACTGAATGCTCTAGTATATTTCAAAATGGCTACTTTTCACTCTCCCCATTGGAAGGATGAAAGGATTTTTCTCCTATCTTCATAGTAAGACCTGTGGGGCTCTGAGAGGTAAAACTCATAAAAATGTGGGTATCTACTTAGGCTGGGCACTAAGGAGTTTTTGTTTCTGGAAATCCTTCAATCAAGTTCATGTTTAGTCTCCAGTAGTTAATCAATTGTCCTTCAAATATTTACATCAGTTACTGATTCCATGATTCTGCTCCTAGTAAGCCACGATTCTGTGTTCTGCCTGTTCTGATTCATCTTTTTTGTGGTAGAGGTTTGCCCTGTCACCTTGATTCTCTGTTGGATCTAAGAAGGGTTACTGATTTTCAGTCTGTTCAACTTTTTTGTTGTGAGAACAGGAGTGAGAACTTCTAAGCTCTTTATATGTCATACTGGAAACCAGAATCCTTGTCTATTACATCTGTATGGAGGAAATACTATGTGATGGTATGTTCATCTCTTCCCAATTTCATGATCAGTGATGTCACTCTGGTAGTTTGAAATTAACTATGGTGAAAGAATTACACTACAGAAATTTAAATACTACAGTCAATTTATTTGCTTTGTCAACTGTTTAGACTTAAGAAAGTGATCAAGAAAATGTTAATAATGTACATTAAGTTTAAAAATGTATCATATCTGCAGCCATTAAATTGTCAAAAGCACAAAAAATTGAAATATTTTCCCAGTATTCAAAAACTATTATCCAATTCAGCAAAGATGTTGCTCAAGTCACTGACAAATAAGTGAAGTTCCAACATGTCTCTTTGCTTCACTTTCACCTTATTAATGCATATGAAAATGTCAACCAGCAATCAAATCCATACAGGCATCCCTCATTTTATTGCCATTTACTTTTTTGCACTTTACAGATATCGTGCTTTTTAAAAACTGAAGGTTGGAGTGAGTCTACCAGCATAAACTTTTCTCCAACCAAATTTGCTCACTTTGTGTTTCCGTGTCACATTTTGGTAGTTCTCAAAATGTTTTTAACTTTGTCCTTACTATTATATTTGTTATAGTGATCTGTGGTCAGTGATCTTTTGTGCTACTGTTGCGAAAAGATTACAACTCACTGAAGGCTCAGATGGTGGTTAGCATTTTCTAGCAACAAAATATTTTTAAATTAAGGTATGTATTATTGTTTTTTAGATATAATGCTACTGCACACTTAAGAACCAAAATATTAATGACTCACTTTATTGTAATATTTGCTTTACCGTGGTGGTCTGAAACTGAGCCCACAATATCTCCAAAGTATGCCTGTATTTGTCTGTCAAATGTTACCACACATTTGGTTCTTGATTCAAGATTTGGGAAAATTCAATGAAAGCATTTCATGAGGATCAGCTGGCTATAAAAAATTTACAATAAAGAAAATTATATATTTTAGTTTTATAAATTACATGCTATATATCCTATCAGTAAATTTTGTAATAAACATGTAAATATACACATCACTCAATGTGGAGCTGGGGACAGTTATGCATAGCACACCATCTTTTCATATTTTTGTATGGAAACTACATGCATCTGTGCAGAAATTGTTGTAAAAGCAGAAATGGTAATGTGTGACACGACTGAAATATGACATTCATAAGCACAATGCAAAATAAGATCAAAGCATGAAATATCATCCCATACCCAGAATGAATAGCCTTGTAAGTGTGACAGGAAACAGAGTCCTATTTAAAATATTAAAAAAAAAGAGGGAAATTTCTCTGGTCTAAGATTTTGTCAGTTGTTCTTTAAGGGCCATGTGTCTGAAAGCTAACGCTATTCTGACAATAAGCATATGTTGAACACTTACCGTGTGCCAAATGATGTTCTGTTCAGGATGACATTTAAGATCACAGCTAACAGCAACCAGTGAAGAAAAATAAGCAAAGGGAATCCAAACTGGAAAAGAAGAAATTAAACCATCACTGCTTGCAGATGACATGAGAGTATACATAGAAGATCCTAAAGATGCTACCAGAAAACTACTGGAACTCATCAATGAATTTGGTAAAGTTGCAGGTTACAAAATCAATACACAGAAATTGCATTTACATACACTAGCAATGAAAGACGGAGAAGGCAGTGGCACCCCACTCCAGTACTCTTGCCTGGAAAATCCCATGGACGGAGGATCCTGGTAGGCTGTAGTCCATGGGGTCGTTGAGTCCGACAAGACTGAGCAGTTTCACTTTCACTCTTCACTTTCATGCATTGGAGAAGGAAATGGCAACCCACTCGTGTTCTTGTCTTGAGAATCCCAGGGATGGGGGAGCCTGGTGGGCTGCCGTCTATGGGGTCGCACAGAGTTGGACATGACTGAAGTGACTTAGCAGCAGCAGCAGTAGCAGCAGCAATGAAAGATCAGAAAGAGAAGTTCAAGAAGCAATTCCATTTATTATCACATCAAAAAGAATAGAATCAGTTCAGTTCAGTTGCTCAGTTGTGTCTGACTCTTTGCGACCTCAAAGACTGCAGCATGCCAAGCTTCCCTGTTCATCACTAACTCCTGGAGCCTACTCAAACTCATGTCTATTGCTTCAGTGATGCCATCCAACCATCTCATCCTCTGTTGTTCCCTCCTCTCCTGCCTTCAATCTTTCCCAGCATAAAAGTTTTTTTCCAATGAGTCGGTTCTTCACATCAGCTGGCCAAAGTATTGGAGTTTCAGTGTTAGCATCAGTCCTTCCAAAGAACACCCAGGACTGATCTCCTTTAGAATGGACTGGTTGGATCTCCTTGCAGTCCAAGGACTCTCAAGTCTTCTCCAACACCACAGTTCAAAAGCATCAATTCTTCAGTGCTCAGCTTTCTTTATAGTCCAACTCTCATATCCACACATGACTACTGGAAAAACCATAGGTTTGACTAGACGGACCTTTTTTGGTAAATTAATGTCTCTGCTTTTTAATATGCTGTCTAGGTTGGTCATAGCTTTTCTTCCAAGGAGCAAGCGTCTTTTAATTTCATGACAGCAGTCACCATCTGCAGTGATTTTGAAGCCCCTCAAAATAATGTCTTTCATTGTTTCTATATCTATTTGCCATGAAGTGATGGGACCGGATGCCATGATCTTAGTTTTCTGAATGTTGAGTTTTAAGCCAACTTTTTCACTCTCCACTTTCACTTTCATCAAGAGGCTGTTTAGTTCTTGTTCACTTTCTGCCATAAGAATGGTGTCATCTGTGTAAGTGAGGTTATTTATATGAAATATTATTGAGCCATAAAAAGGAACGCATTTGAGTCAATTCTAATGAAGTGGATGAACATAGAGCCTATTATAGAGAGTGAAGTCAGAAAGAGAAAAACAAGTATCGTATACTAATGCATATATATGGAATCTAGAAAAATGGTACTGATGAAATTATTTGCAGGGCAGGAGTGGAGACACAGACATAGTGAACAGACTTATGGACACAGTGCGGCAGGCAGTGGTGGGGGAGTGAGGAGAGGGTGGGATGTATGGAGAGAGTAACATGGAAACTTACATTACCATATGTAAAATAGATAGCCAATGGGAATTTTCTGTATGACTCAGGGAACTCAAACCAGGACTCTGTAACAGCCTAGAAGGGTGGTATGGGGAGGAAGATTCAGGAGGGAGGTTACATATGTGCCGGGGACCAGCGTGAGGAAATCTGCCCATGGCAAAGGTCATGAGGAGGAAGGCATGGCATATGCTAAGGCGTGATCAAGCCTCAGGAAACCCCCTGTTCCCGAGCATCTACAATTGGACTTTTGTTTCCTGGGCACCTTTAAATCACAGTTTAATTTCAGTGCATGTGATCTGTCTGTTCATATTTCATGTTTCTTCCTGGCTCCATTTTGGGTGGTGTACCTTTCTACGAATTTGACCATATCTTCCACACTGTATATTTTATTGCCATGCGGTTAATTGTAGTCTCTTATGATCTTTTGTATTTCTGTGGCATCAGCTATAATTTATCATTTTTCATTTCCAATTTTATTGATTTGAATCTTTTCCTTTTTTTCTTGGTGAATCAGGCTGAAGATTCATCAGTTTTATCTTCTTGAAAAGATTTAATTTCATTAATCATTGTTATTCTTTTCTTTTTATTTACTTCTGCTCTGATTTTTATGATTTCTTTAATTCTAACTTTAATTTTTATAGTAAAAGATAACATTTATTAAACACTTGTCAAAACTCATTGCCATTATGAAGCATTATCTTACAATATTAACTCATACCTAATATCTGATAACAAATATAGAAAACCTTATAAGGTAGTAATAGTTAACTGCCATCATTACTATTTTTAAATTATCTATTTTAATTGGAGGATAACTACTTTACAATATTGTGATGGTTTTTGCCTTACATAAACATGAATCAGCCACAGGTATACATGTGGCCCCCTCATCCTGAAACCCCTCCCACCTCTCTCCCCACTTTATCTCTATGGGTCTACCCAGAAGACTGGCTTTGGGTGCCCTGCTTCATGCATTGAACTTGCACTGGTCATCTATTTTGCAAATGGTAATGTACAAAGGCTATTCTCTCAAATCTTCCCACTTTTGCCTTTTCCCACAGAATCCAAAAGTTTATTCTTTACATCTGTGTCTTCTTTGCTTCCCTACATGTAGAATCACCAGTCAGTTCAGTTCAGTTCAGTCATTCAGTCATGTCCAGCTCTTTGTTACCCCATGGATGCCAGGCTTCCCTGTCCATTACCAACTCCCGGAGCTTGCTCAGACCCATGTCCATTAAGTCAGTGATGCCATCCAACCATTTCATCCTCTGTAGTCCCTTCTCACTCCCACCTCTCTCCCCACTTTATCTCTATGGGTCTACCCAGAAGACTGGCTTTGGGTGCCCTGCTTCATGCATTGAACTTGCACTGGTCATCTATTTTGCAAATGGTAATGTACAAAGGCTATTCTCTCAAATCTTCCCACTTTTGCCTTTTCCCACAGAATCCAAAAGTTTATTCTTTACATTGTGTCTTCTTTGCTTCCCTACATGTAGAATCACCAGTCAGTTCAGTTCAGTTCAGTCATTCAGTCATGTCCAGCTCTTTGTTACCCCATGGATGCCAGGCTTCCCTGTCCATTACCAACTCCCGGAGCTTGCTCAGACCCATGTCCATTAAGTCAGTGATGCCATCCAACCATTTCATCCTCTGTAGTCCCTTCTCCTCCCACCTTCATTCTTTCCCAGCATCAGGGTCTTTTCCATTGAGTCAGTTCCTCATATCAGGTGGCCAAAGTATTGGAGTTTGAGCTTCAACATCAATCCTTCCAATGGATATTCAGGACTGATTTCTTCTAGGATGGACTATTCAGATCTCCTTGAAGTCCAAGGGACTCTCAAGAGTCTTCTCCAAAAACACGGTTCAAAAGCATCAATTCTTCAGTGTTCAGCTTTCTTTATGGTCCAACTCTCACATCCACACATGACTACTGGACAAAGCATGGCTTTGACTAGATGGACCTTTGTGGGCAAAATAATGTCTCTACTTTTTAATATGCTGTCTAGGTTGGTCATAATTTTTCTTCCAAGGACCAAGTGTCTTTTAATTTCATAGCTTCAGTCATCATCTGCAGTGATTTTGAAACCCAAGAAAATAAATCTGTCATTGTTTCCATTGTTTCCCCATCTATTTGCTATGAAGTGATGGGGCTGGATGCCATAATCTTAGTTTTCTGAATGCTGAGCTTTAAGCCAAGTTTTTCACTCTCTTCTTTCACTTTTATCAAGAGGCTCTTTAGTTCTTCACTTTCTGCCATAAAGGTGGTGTCATCTGCATATCTGAGGTTATTGATATTTCTCCCAGCAATCTTGATTTCAGCTTGTGCTTCCTCCAGCCCAGCATTTCATATGATGTACTCTGCATATGAGTTAAATAAGTAGGGTGACAATATACAGCCTTGACGTATTCCTTTCCCAATTTGGAACCAGTCTATTTTTCCATAGCCAGTTCTAGCTGTTGCTTATTGACCTGCATACAGATTTCTCAGGAGTAGGTCAGGTGGTCTGGTAATCCCATCTCTTTCAGAATTTGCCACAGTTTCCCTGTGTCCTGAAACTCCTCTCACCTCTTTTCCCACTCTATCCCTCTGGAATGACCCAGAGCACTGACTTTTGGTGCCCTGCTTCATGCACTGAATTTGCACTGGTCATCTATTTTGCATATGGTAATGTACCATTTGGAAAGATGGTACTGATGACCCTCTCTATGTGGAAAATTCTTAAAGAGGATCATCAGTACTATCTTTCTATGTTCCATATATATATGTGTGTTAATATACAGTATTTGTCTTCCACTTTCTGACTTAACCTCACCCTGTGTTAGAGGCTCCAAATTCATGCACCTCATTAGAACTGACTCAAATGCATTCATTTTAATACCTGTACGATATTCTTTTGTGTATATGTACTGTAACTTTCTTATGCATTCATCTGCCAATGGACATCTAGGTTGCTTCCATGTCCTAGCTATTGTAAATAGTGCTTCAATGAACATTGGGGTACATGAGTGCCTTTCAATTCTGGTTTTCTCAAGGTGTATACCCAGCATTGGGATTGTTGGGTCATATGGGTCATCTATTCCCAGTTTTTTTAGTCATCTCCACATTGTTCTCCATGGTGACAGTACCAGTTTGCATTCTCACCAACAGTATAAAAGGGTTCCCATTTCTTCACACCCTCTCCAGCATTTGTTGTTTGTAGACATCTTGATGATGGCCATTCTGACCAATGTAAGATACATCTTTGTGGTTTTGATTTGCATTTCTCTAATAATGAGTGATGTTTGGCATCTTTTCATGTGTCTATTAGCCATCTTTATGTCTTCTTTGGAGAAATATCTGTTTAGGTTTTTGCCAATTTTTGACTGGCTTGTTTGTTTTTCTGGTATTGATTTGCATGTGCTGCTTGTATACACTGAAGATTAATTCACTGTCAGTTGTTTCATTTGCTATCATTTTCTCCCTTTCTGAGGGCTGTCTTTTCACTTTGACTATAATTTCCTTTGTCATGCAAAGTTTTTAAGTTTAATTAGGTAACGTTTGTTTGTTTTTGTTTTTATTTCCATTACTTAGAGAGGTAGGTCATAGAGGATCTTGCTGTGGTTTATGTCAGTGTTTTGCCTATGTTTCCCCCTAAGAGCTTGATAGTTTCTGGTCTTACATTTAGGTCTTTAATCCATTTGTGTTTATTTTTGTGTATGGTGTTAGAAAGTGTTCCAGTTTCATCCTTTATGCATAGTTGGCCAATTTTCTCAGCACTACTTTTTGAAGAGATCGTCTTTTCTCCATTGTATATTTTTGCCTCCTTTGTAAAAATAAGGTGCCCATAGGTGCATGGCTTTATCTCTGGACTTTCTATTTTGTTCCATTGATCTATGTTTTTGTCTTTGTGTCACTACCATACTGTCTTGATGTCTAGTTTTGCAGTATAGTTTGAAATTAAGAAGTTTGATTCCTCCAGTTCCATTCTTCTTTCTCAAGATTGCTTTGGCTGTTTAGAGTCTTTTGTTTTTCCATACAAATTGTAAAATTATTTGTTCTAGTTCTAAGACAAATACCTAACTTTAGATCTTGTTAATTCTTCTTTCTTTATTAGCTTTAGGTTAAGTTTAGGTTGTTTATTTGAGATTTTCTTCATTTCTTTAATTAAGTTTGTATTGCTATAAACTCCCCTTTCATAACTGCTTTTGTTGCATCCCATAGCTTTTGGATCATTATGCTTTCATTTTCATTTGTCTCTATGTATTTTTTATTTCTTCTTTGTTTTTTACAGTTATTCATTTGTAATTTAGTAGTATATTGTTTAGCCTCCAATATTTTTGTGTCTTTTTACGTATTTTTTCTTGTAATTTGTATCTAATGTTAAAACACAGCATTGTGATCTGAAAAAAAAATTCTTGATATAATATCAGTTTTCTTAAGTTTATTAAGGCTAGCTTTTGTGGCCAAGCATGTTGGCAATCCTGGAGAATGTTCATTGTGCACTTGAGAAAATGTGCATTAGGCTGCTTTAGGATGGAATACTTATGTCATTCAGATTAATGTGTTATTTAATATCTATGTTTCCTTATTGATTTTCTTCCTGAATGATCTGTCCATTAATGAAAGTGGTATGTTCAAGGTCCCCCACTATTATTGTGTTACTGTCTCTTTCTCACTTTATGGCTCTTAGTATTTGCCTTATATATTAAAGCTCTCCTAAGTTTGATTCCTATATATTTACAATTATTATATCTTCTTGGATTAATCCCTTGGGTTTTTTTTTCAGGATTGAAAAACATTTATTGAATAAAAATCAAATGCTTTCTTTTTATTGTCTACCAGCTAACACTGAACTTAATTTATTCAAAATGAACACAGTGTACAAAAAAAGTATGCTTATAAAATAAAAATATGTCAATTTTATTTCCTGGGTGCTGAGTAGAAGTCATTTTAAAAAAAAATCAAGGCAAACTTGCTTTCTATAATAGAACTGCTATAATTTAATAACAAAAGAGAAAGCTAATGTATACTCACAAAGTATCTGTAAAGGCCCACTGATAATGATGCATGAGAAATGCTGAACCCAATCACCATGGTTCACATTTCTGCTCTATGCTCATTGGAACCACTTCATGCCTATATCATGGGAAACCGCCTCTTTTACAGAATGCATGTCATTAGTTAACAGTTGTTAGCACATGTTTCCGCAAAGTATTAACAGTCAATTCTATTTAACTAGATTCAATTTTCAAATCAGACACAATGTTATTGGGAGCAAATGGTATAACATGGTTTGAAAGCCCACTTATCAACGGGGAAAGTGGACTCCCTAAAAAAACTGTGTCCAGGGTTAAATCATAAAGTAAGGAAAAGGGACCAGGGTCCCCTGTATTGTTCTAGGAGTTATACAAGTATAAACTCTGTAATTGTTAAAGTCAAAATAGTAGTAGACTAACTAGCATTATCACTGACTATGCCTAAACAATCCATCTTTAAAGAGCATGCACACTGCAGTGTCCCTGGCAGGACCCTGGCTGCTGAACAGAATGACACTGGTACTCAAGCAAAATCCAGAAGTAGTATCAACACAGTGACATCAAATGAACTCAAGTTGAGAAGCTATTAAACTTCAAAATGCTTATTCTGATTGCTAAGCATAAATGTTATTTCTTGACAGATTCTCTGCGATTGACAACTATGAAGACTCAAAACTGCAGAAATACAAGGACTGAATAATCTAGTGCCTGCTGTATGGGGTAACTTAAAAAAAAAAAACTGGGGGAAGAAATCCTTCCATGTTTTGCCTATATAAACCAAATATTTATTCACTTACCTATTTCACAAGAACTTGTGACTAAGGTGAAGATAACATTATCTCTCTCTCTTTATGCAGTTACTTAATTTCTTACTGTTTTCTTCCAGTTAAGCCCATTTCCTGCAGGAAATGTTACTCCTATCAAATATAACTGTTAGATAGGACTAAACTGGAAATAGGATTTAAAATTTCTAATGGAAATCAAACCACTACTGGGCTTAGCACTACACCCTTATGTAGGAGGAGCATTTATAGAAATAGTTTGTGGAAAACAAACATTTTGGATCCCAAGCCCAAGGATTCTTGGCAATACCTTAAGTCACCATCCAGGTTGTTCTCACAGGCAAAAACACAGCCAGGTCAGCCACTGCTCCTGGAAACTTCCACTGTCCCAAAATGTGGACATGGAGAGACCAATGACTCCAGAGCGTGCACTTAAAAGTAGAAGCTAGAAACTCAACAAACTACTGCTGGAAGCCAACTGGATACCACAGTATTTAACAAGTGAAAAGCAAGACCAAGCAAAGAAAGAAATGAACAGCTACCAAGAACAAGATGCTCAGAATCAGGCTGGGTGAGGATATTACCACACACTCGATATATAACCACAGTATTTTACAATCCCAGGTTCTTGTTATCAAATAAATAGATCGAACATTTACAGCAAAATGAATGCCTTATGGATGCAAGCTTTTCTTTTATTACAATTCTAACTAAATAAAAGTCATACTTCTAAAATAAGTTACAAGTTGCCTTTTTTTCTGTGAAATTGATGTGACTTGGGCCACAATTCTTTCTCTAATAGCAGCAGTATCATCCACCCACGACAACCAGGAGCTGTCCATTTCTGGCATCCCTTGGGTTCCCACACAAGCAACTTCATAAAGCATGCAGACACTATTCTGCTGCAGTTTTCATATGAATAGAAATTATCATTGTGTTTATGGGTTACATATCTTCCAAAATATACATAAGTGGTGACAAATTAATAAATAATAGCAGGTCTTTGCTTGCCAATAAAATCAATAAGGCAGAGGGATTGAAGGTGGAAAGAGAAAAGTGTGAGGGAAGAATGCAAAACAGTACTAGCATTCACAAAAAGATCATGCTAAAATAAGATCCATATTCATAAAAATCAAGAATTAAGCCACAATCCAAAGAACTCTGTCCAGGAGTTCAAAAGCATGCATGCCAGCTGAAGGAAATACAGGATTCTTCTGACAAGTTTCTTCAGAGCAGAACAGTAAGATGTCACTGGAGCAATCACAACAGGATGAACAAGATGCCATCACACTTTGAGGAAAAGTCTGGGACTATCTTGTCTTCATGTCCACCAGGTGCATCTTCACGTTGGTGGCCATGCCACCTCCCATAGCCTCCCTTGGACTATATGTAGTTCTGCATGAAACTGAAAGGATTCACCCCACTGAACAGGTCACCGCATGAGCCATATGTGCACGAAGTTTGTGGGCTATCCAATCATACTTCAGTCAGTCCACTGGTGCCTTTTTGGCTGAGGCTGTTCTGCAATACAGCAGTTGAAATGAAACCAGAATTCACTCATGCTGATAGTCCAAGTTATAAATGAGCACCATATATAACTGTTATTATGTTGAAGTATGCTCCTTCTATTCCTGCCTTCTGGAGAGTTTTTATCATAAATGGATGTTGGATTTTGTCACAAGATTTTCTGCATCTACTGAGATAACCATATGGTTTTTATCCTTCATTTTGTTAGTGTGGTGTATTACATTGATTGATTTTCAGGTATTAAAGAATCCTTGCATTCCTGGGATAAAGCCCACTGGTCATGATGTATGATCATTTTAATATGTTGTTGGACTCTGCTAGAATTTTAATAAGGATTTTTGCATCTATGTTCATCAGTGATAACCCAGAGCAAACATTATCCTCAATGGTGAAAAACTGAAAGCAGTTTCCTTAAAGTCAGGAACAAGGCAAGGGTGCCCACACTCACCACTACGATTCAACATAGTTTTGGAAGTTTTGGCCACAGCAATCAGAGCAGAAAAAGAAAAGGAATACAGATGGAAAAGAAATTAAACCCTCATTGTTTGCATATGACATGATCCTCTACATAGAAAACCCTAAAGACTCTACCAGAAAATTACTAGAGCTAATCAATGAATATAGTGAAGTTGCAGGATATAAAAGTAACACATAGAAATCGCTTGCATTCCTATACACTAGCAATGGGAAAACAAAAAGAGAAATCAAGGAAAAAATTACATTCACCATTGCAATGGAAAGAATAAAATACTTAGGAATATATCTACCTAAAGAAACAAAAGACCTATATATAGAAAACTGTAAAACACTGATGAAAGAAATTAAAGAGGACACAAATAGATGGAGAAATATACCATGTTCATGGATTGTAAGAATCAACATAGTCAAAATGAGTATGCTACTCATAACAATCTATAGATTCAATGCAATCCCTATCAAACTACCAACAGTATTTTTCACAGAACTAGAAAAAATAATTTAACAATTTGTATGGAAATACAAAAGACCTAGAATAGCCATGACAATCTTGAGAAAGAATAATGGAACAAGAGGAATCAACCTGCCTGACTTAAGGCTCTACTGCAAAGCCACAGTCATCAAGACAGTATGGTACTGGCACAAAGACAGAAATATAGATCAATGAAACAAAATGGACAGCCCAGAGATAAATTCACGCACATATGGACACCTTATCTTTGACAAAGGAAGTAAGAATATACAATGGAGAAAAGATAAACTCTTTAACAAGTGGTGCTGGGAAAACTGGTCAATCACTTGTAAAAAAAAAAAATGAGACAGGAAAATTTCTAACACCATGACTGAGCGACTGAACTGAACTGAACTGAACTAAACTGAACACAAAAATAAAGTCAAAATGGATTAAGATCCAAATGTAAGACCAGAAACTATAAAACTCCTAGAGGAAAACATAAGCAAAGCACTTTCTGACATAAATCACAGCAGGATCCTCTATGACCCATCTCCCAGAGTATTGGAAATAAAAGCAAAAATAAACAAATGGGACCTAATTAAACTTAAAAGCTATTGCACAAAGAAGGAAACTGTAAGCAAAGTGGAAAGACAGCCTTAAGAATGGGAGAAAATAATAGCAAACGCAGCAACAGACAAAGAATTAATCTCAAAAATATACAAGCAAATCCAGAAGCTCAATTCAAGAAAAATAAATGACCCAATGAAAAAATGGACCAAAGAACTAAACAGACAGTTCTCCAAAGAAGACATGCACATAGCTAACAAGCACATGAAAAGATGCTCAAAATCACTCATTATCAGAAAAATGCAAATCAAAACCAAAATGAGGTATCATCTCACACCGGTCAGAAGGGTTGCTATCCAAAAATCTACAAAGAATAAATGCTGGAGAGGGTGAGGAGAAAAGACAACCTTCTTACACTGTTTGTGGGAATGCAAACTAGTACAACCACTATGGAGAACAGTGTGGAGATTCCTTAAAGAACTGGAAATAGAACTGCCATATAACCCAGTGATCCCACTGCTGGGCATATATACTGAGAACACCAGAATTGAAAGAGACACGTGTACCCCAATGTTCACTGCAGCACTGTTTATAATAGCTAGGACATGGAAACAACTTAGATGTCCATCAGCAGACGAATGGATAAGAAAGCTGTGGTGCATGTATTACTCAACCATTAAAAAGAATACATTTGAATCAGTTCTAATGAGGTGGATGAAACTGGAGTCTATTATACAGAGTGAAGTAAGCCAGAAAATAAAACACCAATACAGTATACTAACACATATATATGGCATTTAGAAAGATGGTAATGATAACCCATATGTGAGACAACAAAAGAGATACAAATGTATAGAACAGTCTTTTGGATTCTGTGGGAGAAGGCGAGGGTGGGATGATCTAAGAGAATAGCATTGAAACATGTATATTATCATATATGAAACATATCACCAGTCCAGGTTCGATGCATGAGACAGGGTACTTGGGGCTGCTGCACTGGGATGACCCAGAGGGATGGGATGGGGAGGGAGGTGGGAGGGAGGTTCAGGATGGGGAACACATGTAAACCCATGGCTGATTCATATCAATGTATGGCAAAAACTACTGCAATATTTTAAAGTAATAAGCCTCAAACTAAATTAATTTTAAAAAATGAACCACACAAGTATCTTGGGGATATTTTCATCATTTTAAAAGAATGTCATCTCAGAAAACAATTACACACAAAATTAAGATAAAGAGAATTGTCAGAAACAGGGGACCAGACAAGTCAGAACAAAAAGTAGTATACCTTGGTATACCTTTCTCATGTCTTCAATTCCCTATGGCAATACTGTTCCCTAATATTGTATTGTTCACACATAATCGGTCCCTACAGGTCTGAAAAAACTGAAAAATTTCCCATAAAACAATTTTTTATCTTTGGGACCTACTTTACTTTTCTAGAAGAATTTATACTGACAATCGACGCATTTTGCCTTTTTAATTCTTAAACAACATAAGAAACTGAAAATATCTATATTCTCATGTGGAGAAAAAGCGACTCCTGTTTTCAGGTACTTCATGAAACTCATATCATAGTTCTTAAGTTATCTACAAGGCACTTTATAGACTTTAACTCAGTTGATTCTTGCAACAATCAAGTGAGGTTCAGTTTAGTTCAGTTCAGTCGCTCAGGCGTGTCCAACTCTTTGCAACCCCATGAATCGCAGTACGCCAGGCCTCCCTGTCCATCACAATCTCCCGGAGTTCATTCAGACTCATGTCCATCGAGTCCGTGATGCCATCCAGCCATCTTATCCTCTGTCGTCCCCTTCTCCTCCTGCCCCCAATCCCTCCCAGC
>SJXQ01005499.1:83232-98201 GCA_006408695.1 Aepyceros melampus | reverse complement strand
CATTACCTTACTAGTGTGTGAGATGAGTGCAATTGTGCAGTAGTTTGAACATTCTTTGGCATTGCTTTTCTTTGAGATTGGAATGCAAACTGAGCTTTTCCAGTCCTGTGGCCACTGCTGAGTTTTCCAAATTTGTTGGCATATTGAGTGCAACACTTTCACAGCATCATCTTTTAGGATCTGAAATAGCTCAACTGGAATTCCATCACCTCCACTAGCTTTGTTTGTAGTGATGCTTTCTGAGGCCCACTTGACTTCACATTCCAGGATGTCTGGCTCTAGGTGAGTGATCGCACCATTGTGGTTGTCTGGGTCATGAAGATCTCTTTTGTACAGTTCTTCTGTGTATTCTTGCCACCTCTTCTTAATATCTTCTCTTTCTGTTAAGTCCATACCATTTCTTCCTTTATTGTGCCCATCTTTTCATGAAGTGTTTCCTTGTTATCTCTAATTTTCTTGAAGAGATCTCTAGTGTTTCCCATTCTATTGTTTTCCTCTATTTCTTTGCAGTGATCGCTGAAGAAGGCTTTCTTATCTCTTCTTGCTATTCTTTGGAACTCTGCATTCAAATGGGTATATCTTTCCTTTTCTCCTTGCCTTTCATGTCTCTTCTTTTCACAGCTATTTGTAAGGCTCCTCAGATAACCATTTTGCCTTTTTGTATTTCTTTTTCTTAAGGATGGTCTTGATCACTGCCTCCTGTAAAATGTCACGAACCCCCATCCATAGTTCTTCAGACACTCTATCAGATCTCATCCCTTGAATCTATTTGTCACTTCTATTGAATAATCATAAGGGATTTGATTTAGGTCATACCTAAATGGTCTTGTCGTTTTCCCTACTTTCTTCAATTTAAGTCTGTATTTGGCAATAAGGAGTTCATGATCTGAACCACAGTCAGCTCCTGGTCTTGTTTTTGCTGACTCTATAGAGCTTCTTCATCTTTGGCTGCAAAGAATATAATCAGTCTGATTTCAGTATTGACTATCTTGTAATGTCCATGTATAGAGTCTTCTCTTGTGTTGTTGGAAGAGGATGTTTGCAATGACCGGTGCGTTTTCTTGGCAAAACTCTGTTAGCTTTTGCCCTGCTTCATTCTGTACTGCAAGGCCAAATTTGCCAGTTACTCTAGGTGTTTCTGACTTCCTACTTTTGCATTCCAGTCCCCTATAATGAAAAGGACATCTGTTTTGGGTGTTAGTTCTAAAAGATCTTGTAGGTCTTCATAGAACCGTTCAACTTCAGTTTCCTCAGCGTTACTGGTCGGGTCATAGACTTGGATTACTGTGATATTGAATGGTTTGCCTTGGAAACGAACAGAGATCATGTTGTCATTTTTGAGATTGCCTCCAAGTACTGAATTTTGGACTCTTCTGTTGACCATGATGGCTACTCCATTTCTTCTGAGGGATTCTTGCCCACAGAGTAGATACAATGGTCATCTGAGTTAAATTCACCCATTCCAGTCCATTTTAGTTCGCTGATTCCTAAAATGTCAGTGTTCACTCTTGCCATGTCCTGTTTGACCACTTCCAATTTGCCTTGATTCATGGACCTAACATTCTAGGTTCCTATGCAATATTGCTCTTTACAGTATCAGACTTTACTTCCATCACCAGTCACATTCACAACTGGGTGTTGTTTTTGCTTTGCCTCCATCTCTTCTTTATGGAATTAGCTCTCCACTTATCTCCAGTAGCATATTGGGCGCCTACTGACCTGGGGAGTTCATCTTTCAGTGTCCTATCTTTTTGCCTTTTCATACTGTTCATGGGGTTCTCAAGGCAAGAATACCAAAGTGGTTTGCCATTCCCTTCTCCAGTGGACCATGTTTTGTCAGAACTCTCTACCATGACCCATCTGTCTTAGGTGGCCCTACACACTTATTCAGTGTTCATTCAAAAATATTTATTATTGTATTATCCAATCCAAGCACAGTAAGTAAGCTCTGGGGTTGTAATGGCAAAAAAGTCAAAGTTCTGACTCTTTTAGAAAATTTGGAATCCAGTATGGAGTGAGTGCACCCCACTCCAGTACTCTTGCCTGGAAAATCCCATGGACAGAGGAGCCTGGTGGGCTACAGTCCATGGGGTCGTGAAGACTTGGACACAACTGAGCAGCTCACTTTCACTTTTTACTTTCATGCATTGGAGA
Organism: Aepyceros melampus; assembly: GCA_006408695.1. Classification (NCBI taxonomy): domain Eukaryota; kingdom Metazoa; phylum Chordata; class Mammalia; order Artiodactyla; family Bovidae; genus Aepyceros; species Aepyceros melampus. The sequence goes on along the minus strand of SJXQ01005499.1, from coordinate 96,047 downwards.
AGGAAATGGCAATCCAGTCCAGTGTTCTTGCCTGGAGAATCGCAGGGATGGCGGAGCCTGGTGGGCTGCCATCCATGGGGTTGCACAGAGTTGGACACAACTGAAGCGACTTAGCAGCAGCATGGGGTGAGTGGAATGGGTGTGTGGAAATAGTAAGTAAGAACATAATAAATAAGAATGTTAATTTTTTTAGAGGTGAGTAACATGAAGGAATTCTTGTTACCAGTTAGAACTAAAAGCGATTGTGCATAATTTAAAAATATTTTGAGATGCCTTATAAATATCATTATGTAATAAGAACATAGACTGAGACTTCACAACATAAATGATAATTCCTAGTGAATAGAGTTGGAGAAGGCAATGGCACCCCACTCCAATACTCTTGCCTGGAAAATCCCATGGGCAGAGAAGCCTGGTAGGCTGTAGTCCATGGGGTCGCTAAGAGTCTGACACGACTGAGTGACTTCACTCTCACTTTTCACTTTCCTGCATTGGAGAAGGAAATGGCAACCCACTCCAGTGTTCTTGCCTGGAGAATCCCAGAGACGGGGGAGCCTGGTGGGCTGCCGTCTATGGGGTCATACAGAGTCGGACATGACTGAAGTGACTTAGCAGCGGCAGTGAATAGAGTGAGGCTTCCCATGTGGTGCAATAGCAAAGAATCTGCTTGCCATGTAGGAAATGCAAGAGATGCATGTTCAATCCCTGGGTCAGGAAGATCCCCTGGAGAAGGAAATGGCAACTCACTCCAGTATTCTTGCCTGGGAAATCCCATGATCAGAGGAGCCTGGTGGGCTATAGTCCACGGGGCTGCAGAGTCGCACACTACTGAGCACAATCACAATGAGCAGAGACTTGTGGATACAACAAATGTTGAAAAAGTTTCTCGACTTTCAAGCATAAATGCCACCTTCTTATTACTTGAACTATCGCTTTCCTCCTGTTTAATACAGGTGTGTCCATGCTGCTCTGTCTTCTAAATAACTTCTCGCAAAACTTTGTCCTAAGGGAAGTCCCTGGTTGTCCAGTGGTTAGGACTCCATACTTTCACTGCCGAGAGTGTGGGTTCAATCCTTGGCTGGGGAACTAAAATCTTGACAGCCTGGCGGTACGGCAAAAAAAAAAAAAAAAAATCTATAGTCACAGTTCTTCCATGTTCATAAATAAAGGCAGAGAGCAGATGTGGTTCTAGTATAAAGCAAAACCCATGCTGATTTGTAGTGGCAGAGGATACAGATGGTCCTTGATTTACAGTGGTTCAACTTTTTGACTACCCTGTGAAAGAGATACACATTCAGTAAAAGCCGTATTTTGAATTCTGGATTTTGATCTGTATAAGAGACAGTACAGGCAGACCGTGTGTGAGCATAGGGATTGTCAGTTTCCTGCTTAGGGAGCCTCTTGTAACAGGAAGAAGTGTCCTGCTACAGGGAGTCTCAATTAAATGCAGTGAGAGGAGGAAAAAAGAAATCCCTCATTTCACCATTAAAGCTGCACATGCTGCTGAATGTACTCTGGAACTTGGCACATTCTGAGATGGACTTCAGACCTTTTCACAAGATATGAAGTGTAAGTGACCCAGAACTTGTAGAAAATTAAACTTGATAAACTAGTTCCACTGGGTGCATCAGAGAAATTGTGAGCAATACTTACATCATACAATTTTTTTTAAGTTGTCATTTTACAAAGAGTACATAGAATTTTATTTCTTACAAATATTTACAGATATTTCATAAAATATATATGTCACAACCAAAATACTTACAAATATTTCTTGTAGCTAATGTTGCCATTCACAGTAAAGCTGAAAGTGTGCTTTTCTAATTAAAGGATAATTTGCAAACAGAGATAGCATGACTGTCTATAACACTATATTAAATGCCAAGATTAAAGAGAAACTGATGTAGTGATATTTTTACTCATAAAAAAACAGGAAAACTTTAAATCCCAGGTTATAGCACTAGCTGTTTTCTCTCTGAGGTTTCAAGACATTTTTACAGCATTTCTAGTGAAAGGGTTAGTCTGTCATGTCTGACTCTGAAACCCCATGGACTGTAGCCCACCAGGCCCCTCTGTCCATGGGATTCTCCAGGCTAGAATACTGGAGTGGGTTTCAATACTGGCTCCAATACTGGAGCCATTTCCTTCTCCAGGGGATCTTCCCAACCCAGGGATGGAACCCAGGTCTCCTGCATTGCAGGCAGATTCTTTACTGTCTGAGCCACCACTATCAGGAATAGAGAAAATAAATTATGAATAATGCACACTACAAGTTCCACACGCATTCATGTAATTTCACTTTGCTTTCTGGATATTGGGTTAAGGGACATATTAAACTTTATATTGTTAATTTCTTTTTTCTATTAGAAAAAGTAGATGTAATAAAATTCATTATAAAAAATGCCTGCCAGTGCCTAGCCTGGATCTCACTCCTTTGTCCTTATAAAGAGATGGAAAGTAAGTTGGGGAAAAGAATCCAAAGAATTCTACCAAAGCAAAAGCATTCATGTCTTCTCCTAAAAATAACATCTTGGGAAATGCCGGTCTCTGGCCTCACAAATTCAGTCCTGGTTTCTGCTCACAGGATAAAGTGGAAAAGAAACAGAGTCCAGAAATAGACTCACATGTATACAGTCACCTGATTTACAACAAAGACACTGTTGCTGCTCAGTGCGGAAAGGACAGTCTTCTTTTTTAAGCTGTTTATTTTGTATTGGATTATAGCGGATTAACAATGTTGTGATAGTTTCAGGTACACAGCAAAGGGACTCAGCCACACATATACATGCATCCATTCTTTCCCAAAGTCCCCTCCCATCCAGTGGCCACATAACATTGAGCAGAGTTCCCTATGCTGTACAGTAGGTCTTTATTGGTTATTCATTTTAAATACAGCAATGTGTACATATCCACCCCAAACTCCCTAACTATCCCGTCCCCCAGGTAACTGTAAGTTCCTTCTTACAGTTGTGAGTGGTCTTCTTAACAAAAGATCCTACATGGAAAATATATGCATCGTGGCCTTGACTGCAGATGATGCACAAAGTCTATTTGAAACATAAAAAAATATATTTGAAATGGATCATAAATGTGAAAGGCAAAACAATCAAACTTTTAGGAAAAACACTATAGAAAAATATCCTATTCTCTCATCTGGGGAAGGACTGAAAAAACCAATTAAAAGACTGAGACATTGGATTTCACTAAAACTAAGAACTACTGTTAATGAAAAAAAAAAAACAACTCTTAATTAGAGTAAAAAGGTAAGTCACAGACTGGGAGAAGGTATTTACAATACCTATATCCAACAAAAGACTCATATCTAGATTATATAAAGAACTACAGAGCAATTTAAAAAAAAAGACAAACTGATGTAAAAGTTAACAAAAGACTAGATGGGATCATCATAAGAGGATAACCAGTGGCCAATAAGTGACTAATAAAGTGCTTAAATCATTCAGTTCAGTCACTCAGTCGTGTCCAACTCTTTGTGACCCCATGAATCGCAGCACACCAGGCCTCCCTCTCCATCACCAACTCCCGGAGTTCACCCAGACTCACATCCATGGAGTCAGTGACATCATCCAGCCATCTCATCCTCGGTCGTCCCCTTCTCCTCCTGCCCCCAATCCCTCCTAGCATCAGAGTCTTTTCCAATGAGTCAACTCTTCACATGAAGTGGCCAAAGTACTGGAGCTTCAGCTTCAGCATCATTCCTTCCAAAGAACACCCAGGGCCGATCTCCTTCAGATTGTGACTCCATGGACTATAGCCCTACAGGCTCCTCTGTCCATGGAATTCTCCAGGCAAGAATACTGTACTGGAGTAGGTTACCATTTCCTCCTCCAAAGTAGCCCCATGGGTGGTTCTAATGCCATCAAGGTTATGAACTACTGCTGAGGAAAAGGCTTGGCTCTGGTGGGCAAATGTTGGTAGTTTCCAGGCAGGTTCACACAAGAAATAACAAGCCCTGGAAAGTTTCCTTGAAGATCAAGGCTGGAATCAAATAGTTTATATTAATATAATACCCAGAAGTTCATGTTTATAAACAAATGTGTTCAGGGTATAATTACAAAGCCCAGAGGAGATAGCTTGATGAGTCTTGTGTAAAGAGAAAAAATTAAAAGAGCAGCTTTACAATAGAGAAATGATACAAGAAGAAAATCAAAGGTAACGTACATATTTTAGAAGAGAAATAAAAATGAAGCTGTCAATTTGACAGTCAAATTATTGAGTCCTGATGTTCAGCCACTATTTGATGTTCCAAATAGTGTGAGACATCTGCCCTACAGCAAAGGAAGAACAAAGGGAGCTATAGAAATGTTAGCTTTTTAAATGGAACTTTGGCAGATGCTGTCTTCTGTAATCCAGTGATTCATCCCATTATGTGTAGGACTGCTCCTGGTACATTCATCCAAAATAAATAAGAGCTTATCAGTCTTCCTTTTTCTCTTACCTCCTACTCTGAGAAAGCCAAGGCAGTGACAAATTATATTTGGGTCAGTGTCATCATCAAAAATTCAAATTAGGACACTACTAACTCAAATTACAAAAATATTAAACAAATAATATCTCACTGGCTTGAAAAACTTAGAGGCAACACCTCAAGACTTACTGTTTTCCTTAGGCTTAGTGAACAGCACTGTTGAACAGGGTATACGTAATGTATTGAGTTGATTTTGAATGTCAATATTGCCACTGAATATGAGTATGTGTGTGCATGTGGGTGTATTTGGAAATGATTTGAACCATTGAAACATATCCTAGTCATTCTATATGTCTTTAATATTTTCTGTATTAAATTATTCTATGCAATAGGTTCTCCTTTTTATATATTTTTAGCTTTTTACATTTCACTAAATTTCCTTTGCTAAAATCTAAGGAGTTGTTGACAGTCTAAGGAGTTGTCAACAAATAATGAGCCTCTAATCTGTCACAATTATACTGCTCCAATCTTACCATTCTGTTCCTTACAGACCATTCCAGTTGCATATGGAATTAAATATATACTTTTCTCTAGATGACATTTAGGACAATTATTTCTAAACTTTTGGATTTCATACACTTGTAAAAGTTTAAAATAAGAGAACTCATATGGTTTCAAATGTGTTATTTTCCCAAGTAAGGCTTTAAGGAAAATAAATACCATCTAATAGAATGATTAGATTCTATAGATTCTAAGTCACTTCAGTCGTGTCTGACTCTGTGTGACCCCATAGATGGTACCCCATCAGGCTCCCTCGTCCCTGGGATTTTCCAGGCAAGAACACTGGAGTGGGTTTCCATTTCCTTCTCCAATGCATGACAGTGAAAAGTAAAAGTGAAGTCGCTCAGTCGAGTCTGACTCTTCGCGACCCCATGGACTACAGACTACCAAGGTCCTCCATCCATGGGACCCTCCGGGCAGGTTTGCTTCCTGGGTCCAGAAGACCCCCTGGAGAAGGAATATTGGAGTATTCTTGGGCTTCCCTGGTTGCCCAGTCAGTAAAGAATCTCCCTGCAATGAGAAAGACCTGGGTTCAATACCTGGGTTGGGAAGATCCTCTGGAGGAGAGCTTGGCAACCCACTCCAGTATTCTTGCCTGGAGAATCCCCATGGAAAGAGGAACCTAGTGGTCTTCAATCCACGGGGTCGCAAAGAGTCAGACACGACTGAACGACTAAGCATACACACACCAAAAAAGGAAGAAATGACTGCTTTGATACTCCTTCCAGTTTTAAAGTTCTATTTTAAAAGTTGATGCTGACTGGCTTTGATGTGAGCTATTTATGTATGTTGGATATTAACTACAGTAGTTTTTATATCTTTCATTTATTCCATTTTATCCCCTAAGTACTGTAATCATTTCTTTATGCAATACTTTGGAAAGTTGGTGTAAAAGTTCAGGTCACTTCTGAGGGAAACAATACATGTGTTTAAATGTTTCCCAGTCTTGCTTTGATCTGCAGGCTGCATGCTGCTATTGACTGCCAAACTGAATACAAGTAATTTAGGTCATTACTCTTTCATTGAAAGTTATAGCAATTAGGATCAAGAAACCACAAATGGATTTAGATTTTACCCCAGATGAAGAAACAAAAAGATCTAAAAGTAGTATTAGCTTACTGAAAATTTCAAATTACAAAGAAATATTTAAAGTAAAAGTTCCCTCCTGATCATTCCCTTTCCCTACTAAGAGAAAACTCTTGCTAACAATTTGGTATTTTATTCTGATACACACTCATACATATACCAATTTTAATATAATTATGCTTTTAAAAAATTGTGGTAAAAACTGACAACATAGGTTTACCATTTCAACTATTTTTAAGTGTACAGTTCAATAGTACTGTGTATATTCACATTGTATAGCAGATTTCCAGAACTTTTCATCTAACAAAATAGAGACTCTATACCCGCACAACTCTCCAATTCTCCCTCCCCTCAGTAACTACTTACTAAGAGAAAACTCTTGCTAACAATTTGGTATTTTATTCTGATACACACTCATACATATACCAATTTTAATATAATTATGCTTTTAAAAAATTGTGGTAAAAACTGACAACATAGGTTTACCATTCAACTATTTTTAAGTGTACAGTTCAATAGTACTGTGTATATTCACATTGTATAGCAGATTTCCAGAACTTTTCATCTAACAAAATAGAGACTCTATACCCGCACAACTCTCCAATTCTCCCTCCCCTCAGTAACTACCATTCTACTTTCTGTTTCTATGGATTTGTTGTTAAAAAACAAAAGCAAAAATAGAATCAATGTACATCTACTATTAGTTTGTTTTTTCTATTTGACCATATATGAAGAACTTTCTTCCATCTCTTCATTTTTTAAAAGGTAAAATTTGCTTGCAATTCCCAACCCAATGATTTTTGTATGGTTATAAAAATACTCCATTCTCATTATAAAATGTTTACAAAGGACTGAAAATTATTAGGCACCAGAAAAAAATCACTTACAACCTCCTCAATCTAGAAACTACCCCTACTATTTTTTTGACACAGTTCCTTTTGATCTTTTTTTAAAAATTCACTTTCCTATCTTCATTCACATTTAGATTATAAAACACATGCAACTTAACTTTATTATTATTTTTAATTGAAGTATAGTCAATTTACAGTGTTGTGTTAGTTTCTGGTATACAGCAAAGCGATTCAATTACACATATACATTATTTTTCATATTCTTTTCTATTATGGTTTATTACAGGCTATTGAATATCCTTGTGCTATACAGTAGTACCTAGTTGTTTATCTATTATATATATTGTAGTTTGTATCTGCTAGCCCCATACTCCTAATTTATCCCTCCCCCAACCCTTTTCTCTTTTGGTAACCGTAAGTTTGTTTACTATGTCTGTGAGTTTGTTTCTGATTTAAAATTAGTTCACTAGTGTCGTATTTTAGATCCCATATGTAAGTGATGTCTTCTGGTGTTTTTCTTTCTCTGTCTGACTTCCTCCACTTAGTATGATAATTTCTAGATCCACCCATGTTGCTGCAGTATTTCATTATTTTTTATGGCTAAGTAGTATTCCATTGTAGTATGTATACCATATCTTTTTTTTTTTTTTTTTTTAGTTTTTATTTATTTATGACTGTCCTGGGTCTTCGTTGGCTGCATGGGCTTTTCTCTAGTTGCAGTGCACTGGCTTCTTATTGTGATGGTTTCTCTTGTTGTGAAGCATGGGCTCTAGGGTAAATTAGGAGTATGGGGCTAGGAGATACAAACTACTATATATAAAATAGATAAACAACTAGGTACTACTGTATAGCACAAGGATATTCAATAGCCTGTAATAAACCATAATAGAAAAGAATATGAAAAATAATGTATATGTGTAATTGAATCGCTTTGCTGTATACCAGAAACTAACACAACACTGTAAATTGACTATACTTCAATTAAAAATAATAATAAAGTTAAGTTGCATGTGTTTTATAATCTAAATGTGAATGAAGATAGGAAAGTGGATTTTTAAAAAAAGATCAAAAGGAACTGTGTCAAAAAAATAGTAGGGGTAGTTTCTAGATTGAGGAGGTTGTAAGTGATTTTTTTCTGGTGCCTAATAATTTTCAGTCCTTTGTAAACATTTTATAATGAGAATGGAGTATTTTTATAACCATACAAAAATCATTGGGTTGGGAATTGCAAGCAAATTTTACCTTTTAAATAATGAGGAGATGGAAGAAAGTGGAATATGGAGATTAATAAGTATAAAAGCCATCTGAAATGGCTTGACCAGGAAAATTTTGAATAAACTCCTACAATAAAATTGAATAAACTCATACAATAAAATTGAATAAACTCATACAATAAACTCACTTGAATAAAGTGAAAGCAAGTTTTATTGTGAAGTAAAGATCAAGGACTTTTATTTAAATGGGTAAAAACATTTCCATTTAATTTTAATGTCTTTAAATGATGCATTTCCTACTGTTAATGGCCGTAATCCCCATGGAGAGTAATGTTCTTGTTAAAGTCATAATAGATCTCTGTTCACACATTTAACAGCTTGAAGGTACACTTTTAGACAATAGAATGGTAATTAATCTTTGCTGCAATATTTCTTCAATTACTTGTGAAAAAGTAGGAATTTTTTAAGAGTATCATCACAGTGATATGTGAATCTGTGGAATTATTACTATACATTTGAAAGGAAGTATAAAATTTTTAGTTTGACATTGCCATTTGCTAATCAACAGTCATCTTTATCAATTAATTGGAGAAGGACATGGCAACCCACTCCAGTACTCTTGCCTGGAAAATCCCATGGACGAAGGGGCCTAGTGTGCTACAGTCCATGGGGTTGCGAAAAGTCGGACACGACTGAGCGACTTCACTTTGAATTTTCACTTTCATGCAGTGGAGAAGGAAATGTCAACCCACTCCAGTATTCTTGCCTGGAGAATCCCAGGGACAGAGGAGCCTGGTGGGCTGCCGTCTATGGGGTTGCACAGAGTCGAACACGACTGAAGCGACTTAGCAGCAGCAGTTACCAATTAATTCTTTTCTTTACAATTTTTTTTTCTTTTTCTTTAAAGAAAAATCCTATCTTTGGGCCATGCAAAGAATTATATATATTTACATGTCATACTCGGACACGACTGAGCGACTTCACTTTGAATTTTCACTTTCATGCAGTGGAGAAGGAAATGTCAACCCACTCCAGTATTCTTGCCTGGAGAATCCCAGGGACAGAGGAGCCTGGTGGGCTGCCGTCTATGGGGTTGCACAGAGTCGAACACGACTGAAGCGACTTAGCAGCAGCAGTTACCAATTAATTCTTTTCTTTACAATTTTTTTTTCTTTTTCTTTAAAGAAAAATCCTATCTTTGGGCCATGCAAAGAATTATATATATTTACATGTCATACTATGTCTCTCATTGAAAATTTATGTCAAAATATTATTCTGATATTTATTAATATGTTTTTAATGTACTAACAGTCTAATTTACCTTCCAGCCAATAATCTTAGTTATAATCCAAGAACACATTTTTATCAAATTAAAATTTCATGTTTAGAAAGTAGACAGACTGAACTGGGTCTTTATAGTATACTCATTTATGTTCATTTCTCATTTTTCACTAAAGGCTATTAATAAACTTTATAAGTATTTTCCTAATTCAACAATTACTATTATTCATTTTGAAAAAGAAACCAGGATGATCAATGTTAATGGCTTGCTAGGGTCATAGAGTTAAGAGGAAGATACTAAGATTGCTGATTCAGTTCTTATCCATTAGACCACACTGTTAGTATATAATGATATATAACAATTGTTAACCTTTTGGAATCTGTGGAAAACACATATGTGCATATGAAAGAGGACATGTTTTAAATCAGTGCACAGCTAAACAAAATTTGATTCAGGAAGAGCTCACTAAAAAGGAAGCATGGATAACTACAATATTTTTCACTGAGTTATTTCAGCATATTGCAAAGTATTGTCTTATGATAAATAAATATTATAAATTTCATTTCCTTATCAAAGTGTGAAAATAGATTTTTTAAGAGAAAATAATTCCATAATCACATTACTCTGACTGAACTATTCACTTGTGTATAAGGTGCATTGCTCACAAATACTATTTTGTTCAAATCGGGTACTTTAATTTAAAAGCAATTGTTTATAAACATCTCTTCACCTTCAAGAAAATAAAATACATTATTAATGCAAAAAATAATATTAAAGGGCATTGATGTTTGTAGATTGTCTTTCAGGCTTTGCTCACATCATAATTATTTTACATAATTGCAATCATAATATATTTTTTACTATAGATTTTTTCAAATTTTGTTTTACACTGAGATTTTAGTAGTTCCCTAAGGACCATATGAACTGAAAATTCATAAACTCATAAACAGAGTCCAAGCATTCTAATAATCTCTCACATACTGACATTATGTTGAAGTACAGACTAATTTTTTAAACTTTCTTGACTTGATACTGAGAACCCACTCAGTTCAGTTCAGTTCAGTTCAGTCGCTCAGTTGTGTCTGACTCTTTGCGACCCCATGAATCACAGCACGCCCGGCCTCCTGTCCATCACCAACTCCTGGAGTTCACTTAGACTCACCTCCATCGAGTCAGTGATGCCATCCAGCCATCTCATCCTTGGTCATCCCCTTCTCCTCCTGCCCCCAATCCCTCCCAGCATCAGAGTCTTTTCCAATGAGTCAACTCTTTGCATGAGGTAGCCAAAGTATTGGAGTTTCAGCTTTAGCATCATTCCTTCCAAAGAATACCCAGGACTGATCTCCTTCAGAATGGACTGGTTGGATCTCCTTGCAGTCCAAGGGACTCTCAAAAGTCTTCTCCAACACCACAGTTCAAAAGCATCAATTCTTCAGCGCTCAGCCTTCTTCACAGTCCAACTCTCACATCCATACATGACTCCTAGAAAAGCCATAGCCTTGACTAGACGGACCTTTGTTGGTAAAGTAATGTCTCTGTTTTTTAATATGCTATCTAGGTTGGTCATGACTTTCCTTCCAAGGAGTAAGCGTCTTTTAATTTCATGACTGCAGTCACCATCTGCAGTGATTTTGGAGCCCAAAAAAATAAAGTCTGACACTGTTTCCCCATTTATTTGCCATAAAGGGATGGGACCAGATGCCATGATCTTAGTTTTCTGAATGTAGAACCCACTAGAATCATGGAATTCTTTAGATATAATTGTAAAAGGAGAACAGCAATGCAGAAATTCTCAATAATGTTTTAGAATAGTCAGGCACGAGCAGTCCACCTGGGGCAGAAATGGTAAGGTGGGAAAGGAGCAAAACTCATTGAACTGAGGTTTTTGAAATGGTCATTATTGTGAGACTTTAAGAGGGTCTAAAAGGAAGGCCAGGCTGATGGGCACTCCATGGTGTATTACGTAGAAGACTTAATAGAAAAATTACATGTGTCTTGAAAGTCTCATGTGGCGATAATGGTGGTCTTCAACAAGCTTGAAAGCACAGGTACCGAGAATCCAGTAGCCTGTGGTATCTGAACACTTTCCTCAGGACTTAGGGTTCTCTTCCCTGACAGGCACCTGACAAGAGCCTGGGTGGGTAACGCCCCCAGGAACTGAGATGCCAACTCAAATTCAAGGAATGAGACCATCCAGGATTCACTCAACATCAATGGAGCTCTTGATGGACACCATCCTTTAGAATAAGACCAAAGTGCAATTGACAAAACTTTGCTAGTTTGACTAGTCAGAAGAAGAAAATTGAACCGTGGTTCCATAGTATTGAGTTAAAACTCATTGAATCGTTATTGTCTGAGGTCAAGATTGATTGTAGGGATGAGGGTCAGAGTTGAGCCCAAGAGAAAGTAGGACAGAGGGATGAGAACAAGAGTGGAATGTAGTTGAAGTCAAACAGCTTGAGCTACTGGAAGGATGAGAGAGGAAGGGAGACCTGGCAGGAATGGATTGAAAGGTTGTAGCTGAAGCACACTGGATGAGATGAAAGGTCAGAAAATTATTTCTCAGTTTCAGGAATACTTGGGGTAAAAATCACCTGAGATTTTTCAGTGAAGATGTACAAGAATTCAGGCAAAATAATATAATTGTTATACGAGCTATGTGAAAGCTTTAGTTGCCACTTTTAGTAGCTTGAATTAACGTTCAAACCAGCTTTTAATTTTTCCTGAAATAATCTTTCTAGAGAAGTATTTGAAGTCCCCTTCATGTAGTGATTTTTAAAGTGATAGACATGATTTGACTTTCACCTTTTTGGCCTCCATTCTTTTTTTAAAAAAAATTGAGATTAACTGACATACTCTGATGTTCAAGCTGGCTTTAGAAAAGGCAGAGGAACCAGAGATCAAATTGCCAACATCCGCTGGATCATGGAAAAAGCAAGAGAATTCCAGAAAAACATCTATTTCTGCTTTTTTGACTATGCCAAAGCCTTTGGCTGTGTGGATTGGAATAAACTGTGGAAAATTCTGAAAGAGATGGGAATACCACCTGACCTGCCTCTTGAGAAATCTGTATGCAGGTCAGGAAGCAACAGTTAGAACTGGACATGGAACAACAGACTGGTTCCAAATAGGAAAAGGAGTACGTCAAGGCTGTATATTGTCACCCTGCTTATTTAACTTATATGCAGAGTACATCATGAGAAACGCTGGACTGGAAGAAACACAAGCTGGAATCAAGATTGCTGGGAGAAATATCAATAACCTCAGATATGCAGATGACACCACTCTTATGGCAGAAAGTGAAGAGGACCTAAAAAGCCTCTTGATGAAAGTGAAAGAGGAGAGTGAAAAAGTTGTCTTAAAGCTCAACATTCAGAAAACGAAGATCATGGCAT